>VDFB02278949.1:0-18278 GCA_007258455.2 Sequoia sempervirens
GAAAGCTATAGATTTTTTTCAATCAACCTATCAATTAGGACTTTAGTCGTAATTCAAATAGAAAATGAATAATAATTACTTATTAGATTCAAAGTAAAGCATAATTTATATTGGTGGAAAGCTGAGAATATCCTTTAAAAACCCTTTTCATTTCATCAATTTTGGGTAAAAAAAAAGTCGTCAGCCACATACCCATCATATTGCCACTTTTTGGCCCATCATGATCTTGCACATACCCAAAAATTTAATTAATTAAATGATTAGGATAAAAGATGGAAAAGAATGGGAATAATTATTTAATTAATTAAAGGTTAATGATAGGCTAAAATCAGGTTTGGTTGGGTAAGTTCAGAGTTTAGGTGTCTATAGATGTGAATTAATGAATGAAAAATAAGAGCATCAAAATTTATGCCTATCTTTCAGGAGAAGATAACTTGTGAATATGCAAGACATACATATATAGCTAGATGATTGGACTTACAATTCAAATGTAACATGCCCAACTAAAATTTCCTAAATAAATTAATAATTGGCATTATGAATATAAAAGGCATAAAAATCCCATAGCTATTTTCCAACATAACAATTTCATGTCCATAAATTTTTAAAAATAATAAATCTGAATATATTCATTTTCAAATGTCAATAGTCAATATATAACTTTGACTTGGAATTCAATTGCCACATAGTCAATACAATATTTACATTAATGATACAAGTACATAAAATAGAATTCCATTGTAATTCCTTTGTGATAGCTCACCTCCATTGGTGGATGAGAACATGGTTGAGGTGATTTTCCACCGAACCATGAAGCAATGCTTCCTTGAAATTCTTCAGTGCATCAAAGAATACCTGACCCTGCATGAAACACTTAGCAAGAGATACAGTTGCAAGGTAGAATTTGTGTGTGTCTAACTACATGCATTTCTATCTACTATTAGAACATGCAAGTTCCATGTTAGGTAAATAAAAGAAATAATGGAGAGAGGATAAATATTAAATAGTTTATTCCATAAATAAAAATGACAGCAAAGCTTGGCCAAGCTCGTGCTGCATATAATGTAACTTAATTTAGATTTGGAAAATAAAATCTACACTCTTTGGCACCCATTCCCAAAAGGTAGATTCCATAATAAAGGGGTATCCCTCCCTTCTAGACAATCTACTAGCATCATATTCTAGTGCGCTACAGTGTATCCTAGTACCTTTTGTGTCACTCCATTTCAATATCATCAAACAAGTGGTGGGTGTAGAAAGATGGGAGGCCAAAAAGTGGCCAATTCACTTTTTCAGCCTGAAATAGTGAAAATACGAGTGTGTTTTACTAAAACCACTTGCGTTATGGCTTGGTAATTATCGACCCTGGGCTTGGTCATTATCGAGCCAAAAATGTGACCGTATTATTGTTACCTGATTTTAGCTTTTAGCTGAAATTAGGTAACTTGTTTATTCTTTTGTGTTTTCATTTAAACATTAAAAGATACATCATGTTATGCTAAGTTCATTAATGTGCATAAAGGAGATTGTCAACAAATTGCATTTATTCCAGTTTTGTAATTACATACAAATAGAAGAGAGAACCAACATGTATTGTAAATGTAATCTTTATTGATAATCATGATCATATAATGTACCTCACAAGCCAAGGGACTAGCTATTCTAATGCTTATAAAGAAAAGACTATATGCCTACAACTAACATAAAAGAAAGTTTGCATATAAAATGAAAAGGGACCCATCATTTCCAGGTAGAAAGTTGAATCTCGTTGGCTTGGCCTCGCATCATCTCGATCCTCCCTACTGCTTTGCTTCCTTTTGACAGCCTCCTTGCTACTCCTAGGTTTCCTGCATCTGAAAAACACTGTTGTTAGAGCAATGAAAGGTCCATGATCAAAATATATGCAAAACATCCATAAATGTGTAATCTGATGTCTACAAGCATTAAAATATCAACATACCATAAGTTTCCATGAAAACAAGAAAGGAGTAATTAAACACACCTATGATATGCTTTGTTTATCTAACTAGTTTGTTCCTTGTGTAGATTTAGGACAAGTCTTATTACTATTATGATTTAGCTAATTACAACATGTGGTTTAAATGTGGCTCCCACGAGGGTTGAGTCCAACATCCTGCCCTTTGATGTTTTAAGAGGGATAGGAAATTGAGAAACTTGATCAAATCAATGATAAACATGTATTGTTGATGCATTAAATCAATATGGAATCACACTAGTTGATCAAATTTTATTATCAGATTCAAAAGACACATAATGTGAGCTATCAGGAAAATCACACTCCATATTTTCACAATGAATCAATCAATATGCTTCCATCATGTCAAAAAGAAGGTGTACTTTGCTAGATATGTCTTTCAATCTTCTTAAGTGGATCCCAGATCCATTTTATTAAAAGAAGTAAATGATCTCAAAGATGCATCAAGTTCAATTATGCATCTATTAAAATAGAGAAGGAGATATCAAGTCATGCCTAAAACCATCATGAGGCATATGGGGCAGCAAGAAGGAACAAAGATTATCATGCATTGTTGCATGAAAGACATTGTCCAACTCATCTCACCTCAATCCTATTGGACAACCACACATCACCTAGGATGGTGAGCTTTTAGGTCACCAACATAAGTGACATATGTCTACCCACTAATATTAAAGTGAGGATATGGTGTTATCTTGTTGGACAAGATCAAAAGGACCTAGATGATTGAGAAGACCAAGTAACAATCCTTTGGGGCGGCAAACAATTGTTAGGGAAACCATGAAGGTTGGGGCAGTCCTAAAGGAAAAATGCATGCTACGTCTCATACAACAAGACAACAAGAATCAATGAGAAATAACCATGAGATGATCCACAAAGGCTACGGTTTCCACAATTCACAGGAGGAAGCCCGATTTTTCTTTGAAATCCACATATTTTTAGAAATATAATGATTTACCCAATAAAAGATTCAAAATTTAAATAATTCCGAATTGAAGTGTTTGAATTAAAACTACCGTAGATCAAACCCCCTTGGATAGAACCCCACTATTTTTAAGCCATACCTATAATAGAGTCTCCTTTACACCTATCAAAATGTTGATTAAAAACCACTTTTGATTTACCTTTTGGGGGATTAAATGAATTCATTTAAAATTCATTTTTTGTAAGTATATATTCCTTATTATAAGCTTCCCAAAAGTATAATTTTAAATAAATTTAATTTTTTTTTCCAAACGAGGGAATGTCCAGTGCAGGCTATATAACCCCCATGGCCAGAGGCCGAAGGCACTACCGTGGCCGGCGATCACGATGGAACACACCAACGGTACCGAGAACGCAGGAGTCCGAACCCACATGGTGGAAATACACTCGGGGAACGCTATAACCAAAGCCCGGGTGGGGCCAGAAGTAGCCCCTGACCAATTTAATTTTTATTATTATATTTATTTTTTATTTTTTGCCCGTGAATGTAAGGTTTTCACGAAAATCAATTTCTATTCACGTACGGCCTTTTCTGGAAAAATAAGCAGATTATTTAAAAAAAATAAATATTGAGTGCGCATGAATGGCCAAGATTCAGCCCGATCCAAAAAAAGAATTGAATTTCAATACTGTACAAAAAATTATGTAAGCAATGTTATATGGTGCTATATTCACAGTTATAATTTGGTCTGAATTAAGAAACTTGATTAAAGAAAATAATTTAAATAAAACTATCTAACCAAATTGGAAGCATTGAATGTCGAGATTCTGAGGAATCTAAAATATGAGAAAGAATTAGGTTTTATGCTTCATGGAAAAAAAAAAATTAAATGCGTTTATCGGTAAAAGCGTCCTTTTTAAAGATATATTTGTTTTATGAAAAAAACTAGTTTTCAAGGGAGATGGAAAAAGAAGTGCAATCTGATTCTAAAAATTTTGAAAAAAATATATTTAGAATCTATAGAAAAAATGTCATGAAACTCTAGTTTGCATCATCTTCAAATTCCTCATGATTTAGCCGCTATAGGTGCCTGCAAGTGAAGATTTAGTTAACAAATATTATTTTAGTGTCCAGTTTCGCCAAAAATTGTAAACCACTATTGTGGGATCACCCCATCTTGTGTGACAAGAGAAAGATACAAAGTAAAGCAAAAGAATAGTGATGTTAAGGACAACAAGGTTCAAAAGATGTTGCACTTCAAACAACAATGTCTTCCAATGGAGTAGCCCCTAAGCATGATCACCAAAAGACCTATGTAGAGAAAATGTGTTTCACAAATGATGCCAACATGTGAACCTTTAAAAGCATTTGTAAAGAGACAACAACAATCAAAGTGATGCAAGGTAGTGCACCAATGGAGCTAACAAAATTTCAACAGAATGATCAGCCACAGACATCTGGAGAACACACAAAAGAAATCAAGCAGCCAAAGATAAGGTATTGAACATGTTTTATGTTGTATCCAAGATGAATACCATTCTTTCAATATTGTTTCTTTTCAAATGGTAAAATAGGTTGTTTCCTATCATAAGTCTAAATGTTTCATTTAAAGACCAAGCCAACATGATTAAGAAAGAATCAACAAAAGAGTTCAGCCATTGAATACCAACAAAAGATGCATTGAGTGTAACATAGTAATGCAATGCATCATGTCTTGCATTATTCTTAAATGTTTAATGCCAAATAATGCTACAAGAATCCATGTTGCATTTGGAAAATACAATCACTTTGTCATGATAGCAACCTTTCAATGAACGAATCAATATTCAAGCATGTGTAAACATGATGGGAAATACATAGCTACAACCATGGTCGAGTAAGATGGATGCTTCTAAAATGAAAAAACATTGAACTAAAAATGTAATTGGTAAGCAAATGACAGTCAAGGATAACTATGTTTTGAACTTTAGCAAAGCAATGACATTATTGCAATTGGCAGATATCAACTACTTGATTGTGGGCAACAATCTAAAATTTGTATTCTTAGAGGAAGCATACACACATGCATCACTTAGGTGTGTGACATTATAAGTAAATGCAAATGGGATTCTATCTATACTAGATTTAGAATGTTGAGACAAGTTGTTGATATAGTACATACTATGAGAGAGATGAACTTTGAGAATGCATTTTATTCTTATGAAATTGTCATTGGTGCTCTTCCGAAGGTTATGAAACAAGTATGATTCTTTCCATGCTGAGAGAATTGTAGGAGATGGGATACACAATTTTTTTTGAAGGTGGGAAAATTGGCGATGGCTTGGAATTTCCTCCATGAGATGAAAAGAAAGGAATTGCACCATATGATGCAACATATACAATCATGATTGGGGCTCTTTGTGAGGCAAATAAACTAGATGAAGTTGTAGAGTTGTTTGAGAAGATGGAACTAATGAGAAAGATGCCATGTGTTTTGCATACAACACATTGATATTAGGATTTGGAGTTGTTGGTAACTTCCTTGAAGCTTATGCTTTACTAGACAGAATGAGAGATAAAGGGTGCATACCAAATGTCATTTCCTATAATTCTCTTTTGACATGCCTTATAAAGAGAGACAAAATCGATGAGGCATGTATGCTTTTCAATGAAATGAGAGAAGATGCAGAACCTAATATTTCTACTTATAATATTCTTATTGTCATTCTATGTAAAAAAGATAAATTTGATGAAGTTCATAAAATCCAGGATGAAGTGACTCGGGCAAATCTGTTCCCCAATTCAATCACAATGAATATAATTATTAATAGACTTTGCAAGGGAAGGTTGAAAAGTATTAACAGTGCAACCACAATGAGGAGAACACAATAAATGCAGTGATCTAAAATGCATTTAAATAGAAAATAGAAGGAATAATAATTGTATTTCAGCACAATGGCTTAGGGAGAAGGCCTTCTAACTGACTATCATGAGGAACATTTTTGAAGTTCAAATTCAAAGGAATGCAAGCCCTCAAGTTAGGGTTTCCTTTAAGAGGGAAATGCAAAAAAAATGAAATACCCAGGTGCATATTAGAGCTCTTTTCAGAGTGTTCAAACTGTGTGAAGATCGGCTCACTTCTTCATGGCCGCACCCTAAAGAGGTGGTTTTCTTCAAAATGACAAAGACCCATTTGGGGTTTTGCAACCAGACTAAAGATTCAGAGGTGATAAGGAACTAGCTTGGGGGTTTTCTTTCATAATATACAAAATGTGTCATGGTGGCCTGGTAAAGTCATTTTCTTTCACAAATCAAGGAACCCACTTGGGGTTTTATTTCAAAATACAAAATACAACAAAGCAATAGAACCCATCTGGGTTATTCTAGTTACAACTTTAGAGAGGTAAAGGACAGATTTAATGGAGAGCATTTTATAGAAAATGTCATTTCAAAGCAAAGTTTTATGTTCATGGCCATGGCCCCAAAAATCTTTCTCCTTCACAAAAAGTCAAGAAACCCATTTGGGTTTGTGTGGAAAGTGCAAATATAGAGGAATTGAAGGAGACATTTCATGGAGAGTAGTCTACAAAAAGTGGAAAAAGTGTGCAAAAAACCCTATTCAATTCTTCATGGCCATAGCCAAAAAAGAAGATTTTCTTCACAAATCACAAAATACATTGGGGTTTTTTAAATTGAACTTCAATACAGAGGAAAATAAACATTTTTCTACTTCATTCTTAGTATGAAAACTTGAAATGAGCTCTATTTGCTGAGAAATCAAAAGGTGTGGGGTCGATTGGAAGCTTACCTGGGAGCTATGTTGCTCATTTTCTTTGTTTAGACAAGCTTTTTGTCACATAAAAAATCCTCTATTCGAGCTTCCAAAGAATCACCAATGGTGGCTAAAACAAAAGAACACCCATAGAGTGAAGAAATGAAACAACAAAATGATCAGGAAAATACTCATGGTCGTGACCTTAGCCCATAAAATGGCTTTCAAAAGGTGGAAAAGGTATAGATTTTGTTAAAAAAACCACAATTACCTATTGTGTTTTTTGGAAACCACAAGAAATATGCCAAGAAAACAGTCAAAAAACAATTTTTTCTATGCACTTCATGAAACCCTATGGCGGCAAGATGCAACCTCCAGAACCTTCAATGCAAAATGAATGCATTTTTCATTTGTCCCATGTTTTATTTAGGGTTAGAAACCCTATGGAGGTAGATAGGTGTTTTTTTTTTCCTTTTTTCTAAAAAATGCAACACAATTTAATTGCTACGTGGGTTTATGATGAAGTTCAAAGACTTAGGAATTTTGCCTTATGTTCATTTGAAAATCATGTGCCTAGTTTTGAAATATGCTAAGTCCTCCAATGATTGAAACATGTAATGCCTTGAGGACTTCAAAATATGCCTTCCAAGGAGTGTGGAATCCCTTTATGCTCACATAGGCCAAATTATGGGCTTTT
This sequence comes from Sequoia sempervirens, assembly GCA_007258455.2. NCBI lineage: Eukaryota > Viridiplantae > Streptophyta > Pinopsida > Cupressales > Cupressaceae > Sequoia > Sequoia sempervirens. The sequence continues at coordinate 7,370 of VDFB02278949.1, forward strand.
TGGTTTGTCTTTGAAAGGAGAGTGTTGACCAACTGCTTGGCTCCCAAATGTAGAAGTGGAGGTGAGTTAGAATTGATCAAATGCCTTGGAGGAGTTTGGTTTTGCTTAATTCTTTTACAATAATTTAAAGTGTATCATTATTTTGCATTTTTGTAAATTGCAAGACATTATTTAAGTGATTTATAAATCACTTTTATTTAATAATGTTATTTATTTGATGCAAATATTGATGTAATCCAAAGAGGTGGTGGGGCCTCTTTTTGTATATATTCTATTTTGAAATGTTAAGTAATTTGTTTAAGTGATGTATTATAAATCACTTAATTAGATTATGATTGTTTTGGATGCAAATTAGAGTCTTATGCTTTTTCAAAAACACTAAAAGTGTGGGTCAAAGCTTTTGAAGACCAATGATGACTGTCAAACATGAGGGAAGTGTGAGAGGTTGTTTTGACTGATTTTGGAGGAAAAGGGGACTTTTTGGAGGCATTTTTGTCACATTTTTAGTGTGACTATTAACTTGGCTTGACTTTGCTTCATGTGGATGACAGTTTGGAGTGTTTCTAGAAGGTTCTTTTTTGTCTTTTCTACTACATTCAACCAGAACCTTCTAGATGGACTTGTGTGAGGGAGTTGGTTGATTTTTGCTTAAGTAACTTCAATCTTTGTTATTGGAGTTGGTTCTTTCTTTCCAGCAGAGTGATAGCTTGGCTTTGGAGTTATCTTTTCACCAGGAGTAGTATTGTAACTTAGATGTAGTTGTAATGATCGTTGAGTACTTTGAATCAATGAAATTAAACATTTACCTTCTCATTTCATGTTTTATTGTGTGTTGTTAGTGATTGATCATATTATTTGTGAAATTTACCTTTCCTTGTAGTCTTAGCTCATGGTTAACCACTTATTTAGCAAAAAATGCATTGTTACAGGTTATAAACTGTGTTAGTTTATGCAAGTGTTGTGAATTTTTTTTTTCCTTCTAAGAGTCCTGCTTAAAAACCTCCTTATAAATTACTTATGGAAGAGTGCACGAAAAATGAGTTGTGTGAACAAGGTTTTGTGTCATTATTTTGAATAGGCTATTTTGTAGGTCTTAGTTGTTTTGGTGTATCACCCTTTGAATTTTTTCAGTTAAGTTCATTTTATGCATCTTTTTACCCTTTTCCTCAAGAAATCATTAGTTTAGGTGACATCAAAAGGGGAGTGTAGCTTAAATTAAGAGTAATTTTCAAACCATTTAACACAGCATTAAAGAGAAATTAAGAGTGTTCTAAATTTATTCAAACCATTATAAATAGGTTTCCGAAAAGTCAACATTTCTCATAACTCTTCCAAATGAAATAAAGAGAATTTAAATTGCATTTCATACAATAATATCATCAATGTAATGTATCAAAACATAAGTGTTTCAATGACTTTCTCTTATACATATATTCATCCTCACTTGGGGAATCAATCCTTCTAATAGAACATCTTTTCTAAGTTATAAAACTTTAACCTCTCAAAATCAATGATACATTAAATACTTTCAAAATATACTTCCATTTCAAATTTCAACAAGAATGTCAAAATGTATATACATATACAATGGGCTTCACAAGCCAAGTCTGAATGATACATAAGTACATCAATAGCAAATAATCTTGGATCCACCAACCGCCGTGACACCTTGGTCTTCTTGCGAGCTGGGGCCAAGAATGTGATTCAGGCGCCTTTTCCGCCCAACCACAAAGTCCATGACTTCCCCGGGTCCCTTCCTAACTCGAAGGAATCCCCAGCCCTGCATAAAGGATCCTAGCAACCCGAAACGGTAAAACAGGAGGGCACTCTCGGTGCGTGCCTGATGCCTATATGCATTTCTAACATGAAATAAACACATTTCTTGCAACAGGAGGTGGCAGAGACTAATATAAATTTCTAGGCTTTTAAAATAAACAATCCATCTATTTCAATGGTACAGTGCTTGGCCAAGCAAAATAATACAAGTAAATGGTAGAATTAGAAAAGGTAATACTACCGTCTCTGTTTGCCCACCTTCGGCACCCTGTCCCGGAAGTTACCATAGTGAAGTAAAAATAAATACTTAACATAAACTTTATATATTTTCATACAGGCTTCCATCATTCAATCAATTCTAAAAGAAGTGAATTTTCAGAACATTCTTTGTAATTCAGTTGTAAGATGTCATTTATTCTTTGGTAAGTGTCCCCTTTTGATTTGGATAAAGACTCTGTTTTAAAGAAGAACATATATATATCTTGATAATTTTCAGTGCACTAATTGATAGTAAGAACAGTGTTTTCTGTTTTCAATATGCATTTCCATTCTTACCAAGCTCAAGCTGACTGACAGTTTTAATTCCCTATTTCAATACAGGTTACAGAGTAAAAATAATATACTGATACAATGCAATTTATTCAGAAATTCTGAGGTTTGAAAGATAATCTTTCATTCACATTTCATGTTGTATTCCTTTTAACATATTCAAGGTACTTTCCAGTTTACATGGTGTCTCAAAAACATTTCTGTTCTTGTTTCAGGTTTAACAATTCAGAGATATTTGTATATATTTAACAGAATTCATTCTACTTTCTGATACATGGCTTTTCAAGACAATTATGTCCTTGCTTCAGTTTTAACAATGCAAAGATATTTATATAACAGAATTCATACTACTTTCAAGATATTTCTGTCCTTGCTTCAGGTTTATCAATTCAGAGATATTTGTATATATATTCAACAGAATTCATACTACTTTTCTGGGAAAGAGTTTCCTGTTTCAATTTGTATTTGGCACACAATGCATGGGTATCTATTTTTATATATATATAGGTATACATATATATATATATATATATATATATACATGTGTGTGTGTGAAGAAATTCATGTTCAGCTGTGTAAAATTCGAAGTAAGAAATTCTGGTTTTCAAATCTGTGCAACGAATTTACTGGCCGTGCACACATAACAGGGTATTTTACATAGTTTCCTTACTGGCATTGAGCGACCAAAAGGGGGCTCAGGAAAGCCCTTGCCCCTCCCATGGTGAGGGGGCGGGCTGTGAGGGCTCGTGCCCTCCACAGTCCGCGACCTTCCCATGGGGAGGGCAGGGGAAATTAATTCCCACAGCAATTTCAAAACTCAAGAAAAAGAAAAGGCATTCGCCCAGTATAAACTGCATTCGGATTTATCTCAAGCCATTTTGGTTTTTATTAAGATGACATAATTTTTAAACAAACAGATATGGAGATATGTAATTACACTTGAGAAAAATGCAGACTTGCCACAGAACGAAAACCCTAATTCTGAGGAAGGAATGGGTATTCTACAATTGCTACACAGAATAATAAGCTGTTACCCAGATTTCAAAACGAAATTGGAAAGAATTCTCAGTTGTTTGTACTCTAAAATAGGGAATAATTCAATTCCTTACTGCAGTTTTTAAAATAAGGTTAAAAGAAGGCATAATGAAGAGAACCTGGTAAAATTTGGTTCTATTTGCAGATGTTCAACAGTACCTCCTTTCTTTCCTCTGTTCCAGAGCTCTGCGATGTATTCCCTCAAAGTCTTTTCCTCTTTCTTAAAGCCTCCTCCTCTTTCTCGAGGATCATGCATAAAATTTTTAGTTGACAGCAGTTTGCAAGGATTGCCACATGCCCAGCAATTTGTTGGTTTTGAGACAGAATTTTCCAGAGCCCAATGCTCTCTCGGGCTGTTCATTCTTAATTCTTTTGAAAAATATTGGCCTTTATTGTAGACACGCAAAATGCAAGTTGACATTGGCGCGACTTCACTGATCTACTAACATCGCTTTCCTAAATCATCCCTCTGTTTATAATAAGAATCACCCCTTATTTGATTAAATTCATCAATATTCGCCTCTTTTAATTAAATAAATTATTTTGTCTAATTGCTTCACTTTCCTCGCACTAAATCAATTCATCCGGACTAATTATCCTATTTAATGAAATAATCAATTTATTTGATTAAATCTCTGTAACATTCCATAAATTAAATAAATTAAAACTTTATTTGATTTAATCTAACACCATTCCTAATTAAATAAATCAAAATCTTTATTTAATTATTATCCTCTTTTATTTTATTCTCTTTTGATTAAAATTAATCCAAAAATCTAAATCAAATTGTCAAATCACCGGGACATCCCCTTAAATTAATCAAACTTCATTAATTTAATCTTAATCCATCAAACTCTAGATTTTGCAACTTGCACATAAAAATAGACTTATTTGATTTATTAAATTTCTATTTTCCTTCAACAAGGCATCTTTTAAGGAATATTCCCTAATTTGAATTCAAAATCCAAGAGGGAATAAGTCCTTCCAACAAGGCATTTAAGATCTCTTACATGTCCTTTGCCTTGAGCCAAGTGGCATTTAATGCAATTTTCTTTCCCCCTCTTACATGTCTTTTCTCAAAAATTCAAATTCAAAAATGCATTTATTGGCACATTTGTCAAAACTTGTTCATTCCTCACCCAATCACATGTTGACAAGTGGCATTATATCATTGGTTGAATCTTTGTCCCACATTGCTCCATTTTGGCTTTGTTTCCATTTCAACATTCTATAAATAGAATGCTTCACCATGCATTTGATCATCCACATTTCAAGCAAAGTTACTATGCTAAAATACTTAGCAATTCTCATCCATCTCATTGAATCATAGCTAGGTTTTTTTGCAGATTTTAAGCTTGGAGCATACATTCAAAGTCTTCATCAAGTGGATCAATCATCTTCAATCAACATTTGCATTCAAGGAGTTGGGAAAGGGCAAATCTCCACACACCTATTTGCACCAACTCCCTCAAGAGATCAAGAGTTTGTTTGCATTAGATAGGATTTAATTGTTTCATTTGTGTTCTTCATTTTCATTTCTTATCTTTTGCAAATTTCAAATGGATTTCTTGAGGAATCATTGGTTTCTAATCTTGTGTTTGATCTAATTGTTTGCTTGTTTATTGTGTTTGTGCAAGGTATAGATTCAAATGGTTCACATATTGGCGCTAGAAGGAGGGCTGATCGAAAGATTCTAACAAGTTTTTAAAATTTTCGCCGTTTTTTACAGTTCTGTTCATAAATCCGCGTTTTAGCGCCCATGATCACTGTTTTAGCGCCCTTAATCATTATTACAGCGCCCTTAATCACTGTTTTAGCGCTCTTAATCCTTTTTGCAGCGCTCTTAATCCTTCCTGCAGCGCCTTTGATCATTTCTGCAGCGCCCTTAAGCATTCCTGCAGCGCCTATAATCATTCCTGCAGCGCCCATGATCATTTCTGCAGCGCCTATGATCACTGTTTTAGCGCCTATGAGTTAGTTTTAAAATGACCATATCTTGGTCATACGAAGGTCTTTTTTGATGCTTTTTTTTTTGAAATAGGGTAGAATTTCGTAATCTATCCAATGGTGTAAGTGTTTCTTAACTATAAATTAGTTAAAATTTTCAAATTTGCATTTAAAGTAAGAACACATAATAACTTGGCTAAGTTTTAGGGTGTTTTGGTAAATGATTCATCTAACCCTTGTATCCTTTTGTTTCTTTTGATATCATCTAACATTTTGATCACTTTTGTAGGTTGGAAATCAAAATCAAAAGAAAGATGAAGCATGGAGATGATATTTTGTCTAATCAAAGTGTTTTTTAACACTTAAGTGTTTGTTTAACACTTCTTCAAAGAATTTGTTTTCCTTTCTAGACACTACTCTCTAGTCTAAAAATCCAACAATTTGATTTTCATTGCAAAGGCCAAAATGAACTCTAGGGATCACAACTTACTAGATTTGGTTTTATTGGATTAACAATTGAACAAGGTGTAATTTCTCACACTTCATTTGGTGCTTTTAAAATGAAATCATCATCAGTATTTGAGGTGGGTTTAAAAAGAACAAAGTGTAGTTTTGTTTATTTGTGAGGGGTTATTTTAGATTCAGAAGCCATTGAAGGACGAGCGCGCTTCGCTTTTATAGTGATCTTGAGAATCAAAAGGTATTTTCCATGACTTTGGCTTAAGACAAAGCAATCACCTCCACACTTCGATTTGGGCTTAAAATTGAACAAACTATTGTACAAGTGTGAGTGGGGACTTTGTTGCATACATTCTCTCTCCTTGTTGCCAACAAGGATTGATCGAGTTACGAATATTGTTCTTCATTCGCTTTTGATTATCCTAGAGGGCTTGCCTTGGGAAAAAAGTAATCACCTGCAACGTCACAACCGGTACCAGCCAAGAGTATTTCCAGCCGGATATAAAATGTGGATATTGGAAGAAATACCAAATATCACACCTGCTGACCTCGGCCAAGATGGATCCTGGAAGTGGGGACTCTCGCCATCGCTGGGTCAACTCAACGAAAAGTCCTTTTACCAGGAACCCATGTGCTAGAATTCTACAAAATCCTTAACTGCTTTTGTTGGTGCAAGAACGGGTCGCTCCTGTCAGCCCCACAATTTCCACGGCTTTTAGTAGAGATGGAAAGCATGCCATGGGAGTTTTACATGGGTGTTGGATGGCTGCCCCGTATATGAGTGCCGCGGAGTGGGGAGCTGGGCTCGGGCATCAACCATCCGGCCAAAAGTAGGCGAATGGACTTGCTATGGGGACTCAACAAATATTGTCTTACACATCCATAAGATTGTACATGCTTTTGGGTTACAAAAACACATGCTTGTTCGTAAACATTGGAAAACAAACACTTAAACATGATCATGCAAATTTCAAACCCCTTTTGATAGAGCAAATACCTTTTGACAAATTTAAGTGTTGTTGCCTTCCCTTGGGATTATGTCCTTAGAGGTTTCTCATCACTTGAATTTATATCGTCATTTGCTCTAACTAGGGTTAACCTAGGAAATCCCTTTGCCTCAATTTCTTGGAATTCCCACACAACACTTTGTGGGAAGAAAAGGAATTTTGACATAGGACATCTTTAGTTTGAAACATAATCAAGAAAGTGTATTTGGTAAAAAGAAGTCATTAAAAAGCAAAGATAAGCAATTGAGCCCCACACATGTCTTTTCAATGATTTCTCACAAGATCAAGATACAAAAACCCAAGAAAAGGAAACTTAGCCCAAAACAACATCAACAAAGACTCAAAAGGTTATATGATTTTAGAGAAAAGTTGTTGGCTAATTTCTATAGACATGCTTCAAGAGACAACCCCACTTTATATTCATTTTACTACACACAAAATCCAAGATTGTTTCAATGGATTGGATACCTTGCTTAGGGAATAACATGTTCTTCAATACCTTGGTCTTGTTAAACAAAAGTCTAAACTAGGGTCATTCTAAGATCAAAACAAACATTCATCCATCAAAAACATCATCAACCATAAACATCTCACCAACATTTTGAGAAAATCTTGAAACAACTATGCTAGGCTCCTTTGGTAGACATCAAAACCTTTCAAACATGAGACTTTGAATTCTTCAAACATCAAACATCAAACTTGTTCAACTCAATTGTGTGTGAATGAATCCTTTTGCACATGCTTAGTTGAATTATCACTTTGTTCAAATTAATGGTGGATAGATGCATCCTTCTCCCATCACTAATTTGGATTATCTTTTGGTTAGATTGTGAGTAGACACATCCTATTCTCACTCCTAAATCAAATTATCCTTTATGAGCATTAGTTATCTTTTTTAGATCATCATCCAAACATCTTGGGGATATCTCTTGCTCAAACATCAACATTCAAAAGACAGAATTCAAAGTCTAAACATCAATCAAAGCAAACCCAAAGTACCTAGCATCACATCAAGACTTTCAATACAAATTCAAAACTTCCATTCTCACCCATATATCCTACACCTTTCATCTTCACATCTTTGATCTTTTACACATCCTAGTTTGCTCTTTTATGGTTCAAACAAGATCACAACACAAGAGGAACATGGAGTTAAATCAAGAAACATCAACCACAAGTGATCTAAGCCAAAACATTCCAGAAATCCAAATCACACCACTTCCAGACCTCACTATCACTACACACGATCCACAAAAAGAGGTCTTGGTGGAAGACATCACACCAACAGAATTAAGTGAGGAAGAAGTTCTTGAGATGCTCAAACAACCAAAACTGCAAAAGTTTCTTCGCGCAATGGCTAAAATAAATCCATCAATTCTCAACACTATTGAGGATGAGCTTCTTGTACCAAATGACCAAAACACCCTTCCACAATCAACCACTTCCATTACCACCATAGAACCTACTATCAATGAGGATGATACCCTCTTCAACACGCATCAAAATCCACTTTACAACCCACTTGGATTTATCGATACATCTGAGGTTCCTTACCATACCACCTCATCATTTTCTCTTGACACGCAAGTGTCTAGACCTTTGGTACAAGCAAGCTCGTCCGAAATAGAGAGACCTTACGGATTTGTCTCTTCATTTGCACAAGAAAATTTTCCACCATTCAAACCATTCACACCTCCCACCACGTCAACACCATATTTTGGTTTATGGATCTCCCCTTTACCTAAATTTCCACCTTTCCCTAACATAAATCGCCCCATCCAAATCAATTCATCCAACCAAGGGGGTACATCACATCTTTCAAACACACCATCCACATCAAACCAACGCATGATAGCTAATCAAAATATGGTCTCTCAAAGACCCACTATTTCACTCATCTCTACCATTCCTACCACTTCGAACCCCACCACCCACCACCAATCCCAGCCCCTATCACGGGATCACCAACCAGATCCATCATACCCCTGGAACTTCCACTCACCTCTATATCACAACTCCCTACATCGCAACCTCCCCACCGCCACTCACCATCGCCGGTATCCCAACCCACCACCCATCCAACAATAATTTCTGGTCACCACAACCAAAGCCAAGCAAAACCATTATAACGCCGATTCAAAGCATACCAACAATTGTCTAAACAATATCAAACAATTCAGTAGGGCACCTATAGCTAATGACGCTTCAAGTCACAAAGAAAACGTTTTTCCAAACATTACAAATGTTCAGCCGCGCCGTCAAGCTGCATTAAGCCCAAGCTTTAGGCTGCGGTAACAACAACAACGGGTATACATTAAGCTGCAATAAGCCGCATTGTGTTACCAAGCGTATCAAGCCGCGACAAGTCGCCGCGTTTCTGCAAAAGATGCCCAAGATGCCCAAGCACGAGTGCAAGCACAAGCATAGTACTTTGCACAACAACAAGCAGCCCAACAACTCGCATATCAGCAAGCATTAGAGCAATACCAAGAGCAACAAGAAGCAGCACAGCAAGCCCTAGCTGATCAACAACAAGCATTGTTGGACCAACAACATCAAGCACAACAATAAGCTCTATTAGTGCAACAACAACAAGATCAACAACAAGCATTGTTGAAAGCATACATGGCACAACAAACAAACATTCCACCCATTCAAACACCCACTCCACCCCCCCATAACACCTTCATTCCACCTCCTGATCCACAATTGGATGTCACCGCACAAATTAAATTTCTATCACAACAAGTGCTTGACCTTCAATTAGGAAGGACACCAAAACCACAAAAAAACCTATGCCCTTATCCATTTGATAGGAGCGTAGAAATGAAACCGTTCCCAAAAGGGTTTGAGATCCCTAAATTTGACAAATATCGCGGAACGGGTAACCCTGAAGATCACATCAGGTAATTCCAAGTACATTGCATGGAGGTGGCTTATGATGAAACGTACTTGATGAGATTATTCCCAAGAAGCTTGGCTGGAAACGCTATTGATTGGTTTTCTCGACTTTCTGGAATCAAAAAATTCCAGGAAATCATAGATGCCTTCATACATAATTATTCCTTCAACACTCCCATGGAGGTTAGCTTACAGGAATTATCATCTCTCAAACACGGGAAAAATGAATCATTCGGTGCTTTCTTACAACGATGGTGATCCAAAGCTAATCAAAGCAAGTGGTCCATGCCTGAAGAGCAACAAGTGGGAACTATCATTGCGAATCTTGATGGGCCCTTGGCCTTCCACCTCAAAGTGCAAAACATCACCACTTACGACCAGTTGAGCCCTAGGGCGCTCAATATCGAACGAGCCCTTGCCACACAGGGAGAAACTTCATCATATCAAGAAGGCCGCTCATCATCTAGTTATCATGACAAACCACGAACATGGGAAAAGAATCGTAATGTAACCAATGATGGTGTCGTTGACGCCAAAGTTGTCATTAGTGCCCCACGGAAGAACAATCCACCATCCCAACAACAACACCAAAATACCAATCAAAGCAATCGACAAGTCAATACTGTGGTCCAACCATCCCATAACCAAAACACAAACAACACTGATAATCAAGGAGAACCACAGCGAAACAAGTTCTTCCCCAAACGAAAATACACACTCCTTGGGGAACCTGTTGAAGCAATCATGAAAAGATTGGTAGATGAAAAATTGATAACGGTCCCTACACATAATAATTATCAAGAACCATCGGTCAAGCCACCATGGTATAATGAAAATTATCTTTGCGACTTCCACAAACTCAAGGGACACACGACAAACAACTGCATGAGGCTCAAAAATCTAATTCAAGACCTCATAGATGACAAAATCATAGATGTGGAAGCACCATCAGGAAACAAAGATCTCAAGATTTACACGAATCCGATGCCGAATCATGGCAACAAAGCAAACAAAGATCAAGACAAAGGAAAAGGGGCTTATAAAAATGTCAACCACACATACGAGGGTGTTGTTGCTTGTTTAGATGAGTTTTGTGGAGTCATCACCATCAAAGGGGCCCAAGCCGATTGTGGAGTCACCACAAGAGGTGGAAAGGTTACCATTGCAGCACCATCCCAACCAAGCAGAAATTCCACATCCAATCCAAGGTCTAACCCTAGTGGCTATAATGTCTT
>VDFB02278950.1:0-91505 GCA_007258455.2 Sequoia sempervirens
GTTCAAAAACCAAAGTTGCTTAGTTTTTTAAGCTCTATCTAGTGGTACCTTCTATTTTTTCCTATCAAAAATTTGACCATCCCGGGGTGGCCACGCCCCGCATTGCGGGGTGGACACGCCCCTAACTTCCCAGGGCTGTCATTTACAAACCGTGCATCGGATCAACTTCATTCAAAAACTAAAATTGCTTAATTTTTTGAGCTCTATCTAGTGGTACCTTTTGTGTCTTCCTATCTAATCAAACCAATCTATTCCTCTAATCAAATACATACAATCATCTAATCAATCCAAGCACACCAATCCTATCAAGTTCATCCAATCACAATTATCCAATCAACATCATCTAATCATTTGATCCTATCCAATCAAATTGATCTATTAATTTAATCAAATTCATCAAATAATCTACCCAATCCAATCATCTATTTACCGAATCCCATCAAAATCAAAATCAATCCCATCGCATCATCTAATCATCCTAATCTAAGCTTTTGTCTAATCCTGATCTGAGCTTGACCAAAATCCTGATTTGAGCTTTAATCCATTCCCATCCAAAATCTTTTATCCATCCTCTTTATCCTTTCACCATCATGAGTCCTTATCCTCCATCAATAGTGGTCAAGGGAAACCCTAATTACATCGATAATGAGAATGAAAGTCTTGTCGATCAAGAGGTATACGACACAGATCCCCTTGACACTATCATATCTAGTAAACTTTCTCCACCCACTTTCCAAAATCTAATTACTCCTATGAGCTATCTTGTTATGTCTTTATCCATGCCTAATCATGCTCCTTATGCCACCTTTGACAATGGATATCCAATATCTTCTTCATCCCCATATTTGTCATGTCCTTCATTTACATCATCCTCTTATACAACATCTACATCCTCTTATCCTAATTTTTCGTCCCAATACTCCTATTACAATTCCCCATACATGTCCCCCTATTGTAATCCTCTTTCCCAATCTTCCCATACTAATCATACATCCACTCCCTTTTACCTTAATCCTACATCCACATATCCTCATCCTAATCCACCATCCCAATACCCTTATTATAATCCATCCCCCACATCCTCTTGTCCCAATCCACCACCCATATCCTCGTGTCCTAATTCACCATCCCAATACCCCTATCTTAACCCTCCATCCAATCCTAATCCCCCATATACTCATAGTCCTACATTCGATCCCATTCCTCCATCTAACCCTCGTCCACCAATCCATAATCCCTCATCCATTTCTACCACCCTATCCAAGCCAACCATATGCAAGTCTCTCATTTCAGAAGTTCTCCAAGGACTCATGACAAAGAAGCCATCCCCAACTCCACATCTTGAAGTCATGGAACCATGCAATCTATATCCATCATCCACGGTCACTAGTGATGAGATCCTTCTCCGTACCACACCTATCATTGTTGTTACCACCCCTAGCACTGATCAAACCATTGAAACCATTGAACCCACTAAATCCATTGAACCCACATCTCCTACTATGAGAGCCACTAAACCCATCGAAGACACCCAAATCCAATCCGCTCCTCCCACTCCTAGTAGCACCACAACCCATTCCAATGAACCTCATGAATCCTCCATACTCCCATCTCCCCCACTTAAACAATCCCTCCACCACTCTGTCATCTTTCCATCCACACAAGATGAGTCACGCCAAGAATCTAATCCAAAGCATGCCAACATATCCCCTTCTCTAGATCAAGATCCTACCATCCCATCTAGTCCACCTCAAGATCACAGTCCCCCATCTATTCCATCCCATGATCCCCTTGTCATTCAAGTTTCCACCACTCCATCTCCATCTCCATTGCATGATCCCACTACGACAAATCCAAATCCTATCATATCCCCTAATCCCTCTCTTGATATCACCTATCCACATGCTGATATTCCATCATCTCCTAAAAATGCTATCCCCCCATCATCGCCTAAAAATGCTATCCCCACATCACTTGCATATCCACTTGGTACTCTCACATTCTTCTATGGTGGTCTCCTTACAGAAGAAAAACAAAGCATATACACCAACCCTCCTCTTCCACCTAATAATGAACCCACATCATTCTTCCAGAATAACAAAAATCCTATCCTAGATCGAATGCTCAAGAGAATGAACTATCAAGGAAAAGGTTTAGGCCTTCATGAGCAAGTTATTATAGAGCCCATCCAAGTCAAAGAACAAGTCTACATGCAAGGTCTTGGACCTATTTCCCATGACTCACAATCTAAAGATGTTGATACAACCTCTAGACGTCCTCAACGAGCCTTTTCCAAAAGAAATGTCAGCTCTTCCCATCGCTCCACCAGACCATATGCTGCCATCCCTCCTCCTCTATCATATTGCCTCAAAACAACCGTCCATCTTCCTCCTTCATCTGCTCCATCCATTTTGGGTCCTTACATCCCTCCATCTACCATCTCCAATCCTCCATCTACCATGCCCATGTTTCCTCCAGGTCCTACATCTATTTTGGGCCCCTATATCCCAAAATCACCTCCTCCATCTCGTCCTATCCATCCTTTCATCCATTCATCACCTATCCATCTCATCCATCATAAACATCCTAATCAGGATCAACAAAGGCACATACCTACACATTCTCCATCTACACATAATCCTCGTAATCCTACCTCCATCACTCCACATCATCCATCTTCTCACACCCATCCCATTGCTAGTACAAGCACTTTGGATGCTAGAGGAAAAATCCATAAATCCAAACATCCACATGAATCTAAGGCTCCTCATGTCCCCTCCAAAAGACATGGTGAAGAGAAGAAAAATCTAAATCTAAATCAAATCCGTAGGCCACAAAGGCCCACCAAAGCAAAGATCAAAACCATGTGGATCCCAAAGAAAAAATATGCAATGTAATCAAATGAAAAATCTATAAGAACATCCAAAGTTGCTAATCCAAAAGCTATTCATACACCCCTTTCATCTCCTAAGTCTGATTTGGGTCCTTATGTTCCAAAGTTCACCACCCCATATCCACACATTCTCCATCCATTAATCCTCTTATCTTTTCACATCCACCACCACATGTGCCAATGTTGGTCCTGAACACATCTCCCCATCACATATCCACCCCATCATTCCATCCATACCATTTTCAACATCCCACCCATTACCCCACATATCTCCCCCATCAAATCCCTCTAATTCATCCTCTTGCATAATCCACTTATCCTCATAAGGTTGTACCAACATCCAATAGTCGGTTTGAACATGGGCTCTTAATACCTCATATAGAACTTGATGCTTGAGTCCTTCATCCATATCCTTATCATGTATCTTCTAAATTCCCTTATCCACATCCCTATCCTTATCCATTTTCATCCCCCTACTATCCAAAAATCCAAAAAGTCAAAAAAACCATAAAAATTCAAAAAAGTCAAAAACAATCCAAAAAAATAAAATAGTAACGAGAAATAATCCATCCAATGGTGAAAACTTGGCAAACAAGCACCGTGGATAAATACTATGATGAAAACCTGGAAAACAGGCGTCATGTGTAAATCCCCATTTGCACTTGGGGGCAACTTCCTGATATGCATTCCCTCCATCCGCTATGCACCCGTCTTCCTGATTATCCGTCCTCTTCCTAAATCCCCCCCATCCCACCTATCTTCCGCATCCTACCATCATATCCCATTTATTTCCCATCCCTCCATCCTTCTTGTGATCTTGATCAAAATAGGGGCACCTATCTATGCATGCTTTGGACACCTATTGGTATACATTCCCTTCATCCATGCTCTATCATATTCCTTAGTCACCCATCCTATCCTCATCTAGTTATCTCCTTTATCTTCCCCTCCACTTGTCTTCCATCCCTCATGCCTCCTCATATATGACATATCTAGAGTGGGGGCATCTGCTTCCTTTGTGACATAGTCCTTGGAGACATCATCTATCATAGCATCCCTTCCCTCTCCCCATCCTTATCTTCGTATCCATCTATCCTCGCATCCCTTTCATCTCCCAATCCTTATATCCCTATCCATCTATCACAACATCCCTTCCATCTCCCCATCCTTATCTTCGTATCCATCTATCCTCGCATCCCTTTCATCTCCCAATCCTTATATCCCTATCCATCTATCACATCATCCCTTCCATCTCCCCATCCTTATCTTCATATCCATCTATCTTAGCATCCCTTTCATCTCCCAATCATTATATCCCTATCCATCTATCACAGCATTCCTTCCATCCCCCCATCCTTATCTTCCTATCTATCTATCCTAGCATCCCTTTCATCTCCCAATCCTTATATTCCTATCCATCCAAAGAAATCCCTTCCATCCCCCATCCCTCTATGTTTATCCATTCTTCCATCTTTATCCTCATCCCATCTCATCCCATCTCACAATCCCTTATCATTGGTATCTAGCTATAGGCCTCCCTTCATGCAACCCCATGCCATTTATCTAATCATCATCCCTCCTGCTTAGCTTGCACATCTTTCCAATCCCCTATCACTTTTCATCACTCATCTAGCTATCATATCATCCTCCCAAGTCATTTTAATGCTTTGGATAACTATCCCATCCCTGAGCTTTATGTGATCGTCATCATCCTATCCAATCCAACAGGTCTATCCTATCTTGTCGTATCGGTCCCATCTTTTTATCCACTTATCCTATTATCTTATCATCCTTTATCCATTGTTTTCCTTTGGTCTTGTCGAACTACGTTGCCCCTGCGCTTTCACGTAGGCAAGGTCGATCATTTGATCTGCCCCCAGGGTTCCATCATCGATCTTCATTATCCACTTTGCTCTTCTATCGTCTATCATCGGTCATTCTGCTTTGTCCATCCACTCCTCTATCATCTAGCATCAGTCTTTCTGCTTTCTCCATCCACTCCTATATCATCTATCATTAGTCTTGGCTTTTGTCTCTCCATTCCTTGTCATTTGTCATCATCATTCATCATCCTCTTCTACTTTTGTCCATGGTTAGTCGACAGCCTTTTACCGAACTACGAGGGCTCTGCATTTTCACATAGGCAAGGCTAATCGGCCCTCGAGTCCCTAGGTCTTTAGGTTGTGTCAGTCTCATGTCTTGTCTCCCTTGTGTCGTGTCGTCAAGCTATGCCCTTATCTAGCTGGTTCTTAACAAATGAGACCCACTTGTATCATAAGATCCAATCGATTTTGAACATCTCGCGTCATAATGATCTTTTAGTTTACTATCCATCATCTTCGGTCTCAATAGGATGCATCCTTCCTAACAGACCTCACCCATCCCATCCATCCCCTTGATCCTATGGCACAGGAAATTTGTACTTGATTGCGATTTTTTGATGTTTTTGGATTTTGTTTATCATTTAAGCTCCCTATCATCACTTGTCATGGTCACCTTGATCCATCATATCATGGTGTGCTTTGACTAGTCAACATAGGGGCATATCTTGATCTTTTTATGTCTATTTTGTGTCTTCTTAGTTGTCCCACGTAGTACCCACCAAGATCCCCGAGGTCTTGTGTTATGCTGGGGCATCCTTTTGTGTTTGTGGTTATTTCAATACCTGGCCCGACCAAGGTCTTTGTGACTTTGGGGTGTTGGGATAGCCTTCTTGTCTATTGTGTTTATTTCATGCATTAGACACTATTAAGCCTTGGTTCCACATACCCTGGCACTTGGTGTCTTATGCTATAGCAAAAATCAGTGCTCCCAAGATGGAAAATTTCCTTAGGATTGCATTTCATTCTCCATTATATCGTCTTGCATGCATCCCCCCATCCATTCATCCTTCATCCTTATCTCACATCTCTATCCAACCCCCATCCATTCTATTTAGCCCAAATCATCTAATTATATCCTTGGTCTTGTTCCCAGTCTTGTTACAAGCCTTAATCCAATCATCCTCATCATCATCATCATCATCTGGAGGTATTCTTCCCTATCCTTTAGTGGTGTTTTGGGATGTATCCTTCCCTCATCAATACCACTTGTGGGGATGTCTCCTTCCCTATCCTCCTGTTGTTTCAGGATCTCTCATTCCTTCATTGACAACACTCCATCCATCATCAACCCCTTTTGACTTGTACCTTAATTGGGGCAACATTATCTTCGTGCTTGCATCCATTTGTGCTTCCCAACCTCCTGTTGCCTTTTCATCCTTTCATATCCATCCCTTTACATCCTCTTCCTTATCTCCCATTTCATCATCTCATCCATTTCGAGAGCACATCCGTGTTCTCTTGAACCCGCATGTCCTCTCGAGGGGGCATCCTTAATCCCTCATCCTCATCTTCACCCCCATCATATTTCTTCCTAGTCACTCCTTTGAATGATTGGGGCATCTTTCCCAATCTAACCATCTTCTTCGAGGTTCTATGTTTTAATATTCTTTGAAATGATGCTACTTTGTAACACCATCTCAAAGAGGGGAAAAATGTAGACATCCAAATTTGGACACTTAATTTATTCAAATTTATCACTTTTCATCTAAACATCCTCTTATCTAAGTTAATTAAGTAATATTACTATTATTTAATTAATATCGTTAATTCTTCCAAATCCCTAAGGTATTTAATTAATAATTAAATATTAAATACCTTACCCTCCTTAATCCTCTTTTCATCAAATTACATTTATTTAATTCCTCACATGTCATTTTCATCTAATCCTAATCCATTTCCTAATCTCTTCATTAAAGATGTGCACATGCCTAATCCTTGATTAGGATGTGTCACATCCTCCAGCTTTTGCAAGTTGGCTTCTAATCCTAATTAACCCCTAATTATCTTCTAATTACTGATTAATTAATCTTAATCAGTACCTTGGTCAACTCTCTCCATCCCCCAAGGAATTTTTAATTCCTTTTTATTCCTCCAAGAATCCCCTTTTCCCATGCATCTTCTAGAACTTTTGACTTGTCACATCAAGTCACATGTGACAAACTCCCACCTTTTGGGAACATTGTCTTATCCACCAGATTCTTCCAATCATTGTGAATTTTTAATTCACTTTTATTCTCTCAAAGCTTTCCCTCTCCCCATGTGATGATTGAAAGGTCACATCAAGTACTTGGAAGGTACTTGTCCTTCCTCCACCTCATGTACCTTTTGGACACCTCACTTACACCTCATCTCTTTTTAGCCACTTCACCATCCACATGTCAAGATGTGAGGGCTTGTGGGTTCTCAACCCACCATAGCCCTTCATCTTGACCTTGTTGGATGAATCTCAACCGTTGAATTCTCTAGAGAATTCAAATTCTTCTATAAATACCCCCTCCTCAAGGGCATTTTCAAAACTTTTGATTTGAGCAATCTTATGTTGCCAATTTGCATTCTCAAGCACTTGTTATCATTTAGCCATCCACTTTGATCATCTTGCACATTTAATCATGCATCTAGCTACATCAAAAGCCATCCAAGGAGCACACAAATCCATCTAAATCAAGGGCCAACCAAGGAGTCTTCAACAATAAGGAAGGTATAATCGATTTACGTTTGTATTTCATCTATTTTTCCTTGTTTATCACTCTTTAGGCTAATCATTGAGGTGTTCTTAGTATTTTATCATTTGCATTTTTAGTTATTTTGCACATTAGAGTAGGGTAAAATTCTAAAGGTACACATTGAGTATTTGAGTAAATATAATGGATGGAAAGCATGGAAAAGGTCTTGGGGAACTTGTTGAATTATTTTAATGGCATTAGGTGTGTTGGGGTATGCCTTGACAAATTGATTCCTTCTTTGCACAAGTCAAATGAAGCCTTTTGGTGGCTTGTAAATTAGTTATTTGATACACCTACTCTTGGTGTTTGGTTCTATGCTTTTGGGGATCTATAAGGGTCTATGTAAGAAGTCTAAAACATGGTTTATTTCTCTATTATTTTCCTTTAAAAAAGTTTTATCATGACTATCCTATTGGTGAGTGCTAGAAGGAATGCATGGATAGTATGGGAATGATGGAGGAATGAGAGTTTCTATAAGCAAAGTCTAGTTGCTTGTTCATGTTTTGTAATATTAAGAGTGTCCAAATCATCCCCAAGTCCTATGGTGATGTCTGGTTGTGTGAGTCAAGTTGTATGATCAGATTGTCTTATTGAAGGGTATAGTTGAACAAGTGTGTCAAGTTGGGTGCTTCGCCTGCCACTCTATATCATAGTGGTATCAGAGCAGGGAGTAGATTTTGTTTGCATTTTGCAGGTTGAAGAAGAAGTGAAGAGATTTCAAAGATGCCTCCAAAGAAGAATGATATGGCTAAAGAGATGAAGGAGATGAAGGAAAGACATGCTAAGGAACTTAGAGAGTTGGAAGAAAGGATGATAGCCTTGGAGACAAACAAAAGAAGGGATGAACTAAAGAGAGTGAGGCAAAAGAAGAGGAAGATGAGGAGTTTGAAGATGTGGAAGAAGAGATTACTCTAGAGGATCAAAGAATTGCAAAGTTGTTGAAGGTAGTGAAGGGTGACAAGCCTAAGGTAAAACTTGTTGTTCCTAAGTATGGTGGTAGTTTAAATGATGAAGAAATACTTGATTGGATTACAACATTAGCTAACCATTTTGAATGTGATGAGGTTTCTGAGGAATAAAGGGTAAAGATTGTAAAGACTAATTTGCAGGGCCATGCTTTGGTATGGTGGGATTACTTTCAGTCTGAGAGGAGAAAACAAGGCAAGTATAAGATCACATCATGGGACAAAATGATATCAAAACTCAAAGGTAAATTCTTACCCAAGGATCATCAGGTTCAAATGTTTAAGAAATTTCAAAGTTTAAGGCAAAAGGAAATGGACATGAAGTCTTATACTGAGGAGTTCTATAAATTAAGTTTGAGGTCTGGTCATCATGGGAATGAAGATGAAAAAGTTGCTAGATATATTGGTGGTTTGAGGCTTAATATACATGATGAATTTGTTTTGGCTAACCCTAGGAGTGCAAAGGATTGTTATCAAATGGAAATCAGGGTGAAGGAGAAGATTAAAAGGAGACAAGAGAAAGTAGTAAGAGGAAGAGGTGGTCCTAGTGCAAGAGGAAGAGGAATACCTTCTACATCAAAGTAGCCAAATGAAGATCAAGTAGGAGCAAACAAAGGTAAAGATCACAATGTTGATTCTAGAGGTGGTTTTGGTTTTAGAGGTAGAGGAGGGTTTGGTATTGGTAGAGGTTCTAATAATTTTGTAGGAAGGTGCTACACATTCAATGAGTTTGGCCATCCCTCATGGAAATGTCTTGAGAGGGTTGGTAGTTCATCAAGTGAAGACAAGAAGATTGATAGGAGAGTACAGTTGGTTCAGGAAGAGGAATGTGAAAGTCATTGTTCCACAAGTAATAATGTAGATCCAAAGGTAGGAGAAATGTTGATGGTGAGAAAAATAATCTTGAAGGCAACAAAAGAGGAAGCAACTTTGCAAAGGAAAAGTCTCTTCAAGAAAAAATTTAAGTGCAAGGACAAGGTATGTAGAGTGGTGATTGATTCTTGCTCAACTAAAAATTTGGTGTCATGTGAGATGGTAAACAAGTTAGGCTTGAAAAAAATTCCTCATGAATGTCCTTATAAAATTTCATGGTTAAATGATGACCAATATTTATTAGTGAATGAAAAGGTTGTTGTAGACTTTCAAATTGGTGGTTATCATGATAGTGTTTTTTGTGATGTGCTTCCAATGGATTGTTGTCATCTCCTATTAGGTAGACCTTGGAAATATGATAATATGATAAGAGCGAATTGTATGATGGTAGGGAAAATACCTACACCATAGTTAAAGATGGTCATTCTTTTGTGTTGACTCCTCTTGTAGAAGATATCAAAGGTAAAGCAAAGGTAATAATGTGTGGCAAGAAGGAACCTATGGATGTAATGAAAGAAAAAAAATATTCTGATGTTTTCATTTCTTCTAAGACTGAAAATGCATGGATAATAGAAATAGAGGTAAAAACAAGGATAAGAAGTGATTTGGCAAAGAGCATGCATGGAAGTGTTTTGGTAGGAACCATTGAATGCCCTGTAGTTAAGAATAGGTTTGAGAAACAAATTTTGTAGGAAATACAATACCTAAGTCTAATTTGATAGTGACAAAACAACTTGATAAGGTAGTGAGTGAAAGACAAGAAAAATAGGGCATAAAAGATAGTTGCAAGCATGAAGGTGACAAAGGAAAGAAGAAAGATCAAAGAGTTACTAATCCTTGTTTGTATGTAGGTGCAAAAACCAGTAAACAATCCAATCTTGGTCAAGGAAAAGGTGAAAGAATGTTTGGATATGAGAACAGAGGATAGGAAAAATGCTTATATGAACACATTCCAAGGTGATAGAAGTGCAGGACAGATTGCATAACCTATGTACATGAACCAGTTGAGTGGATTTTTGGACCAATGGAGCATCTCTGAAGCTTGGAGACAATGGTATTGTTGTCAAACAGATTACACCTGAATGCTTGAATAATTAAATTCAACAATGTGTTGAAACATTGGATCAAACTCAGGTTGTGGGTGACCTATAATGAGATTGAACCTCTAGATTCTAGGCTGACTTCCTATATGATTCTCAAATTAATAACTGGTAACTTGCTGGGAAAATGGATAGAAGAACTATTGCTAAATACAAGAAACTGTAAATTGAAGGTTATGCACCTAATTGATAAAGATCTGCAATTTTGATTCACAATAAACCTCAGAAAACTATCCACACAAGTCAATTTTGATAGTTTCACCACAAAAATTGACTCTAAGGAAGGCTTGAATAAATTACCTTTGAAGGAAAATAGGGTTTTCACAACAAAGAAGAATATTATTCATTTACACAAACTTAGACCTGTGATTTGAACTATTCAAATGCATTGAAATATAAATGAGACAAAGATTTTAAAGGTTCTTATATTTAAACACAATAAAACTTCATAAAATCACTCACAAAGACAACCAAATGACAAGGTAGACTTTGATTTCACTGCAGTTTGAAGGAATCTTCACAAAAAGACACACGTAAACTTGTAAAACTGTTGTTGTATTAATCTATAAATAAAAGCTGAGTTACAAGATAATTCCCTTTGCAGAATGCAAAGGCTAAAAAACAAGAACTAACTAAAAAAGATAAACTTTTTCAATATATACAATGAGAATGCACTTCAAATGCATGAACAGGTAACTGAAAGTCAATTTCAGTGAGAAAATGACAATTCCAAGGTGAAATCTGAGCAGAAGCAAAGATCCCTAAAAATAAGGTTCAAACTCATGCAAAAATGAGTGAACTTAGTCTCAAATTCGCAGTCATAAAGCATGCAACTGGTTTGTAACTCAAACTGAACTAGAAATCTCTGAATGTGAGCCAAAACATGCAAAAATCCTCCCCGCTTTAATCAATTTGGCCATGATAACTCAAAATCCATTCTTGCATGACAAATCTTCAGTTAACTCTAATATGAAACTGAAGTAAAGTAATAACTCAACTTTACATAACATTCTTTATTTGCATTTAAAAATGATGAATTAATTAAATGATTTATAATGCATCATTTAATTAATTCATTTACATTGAATTAATGCAAATCAATTTGAAAAGAATAAAGCTAACTTAGAAGGTATATCTCTCCATTTCATGGCCTTCAAGCTTCATATGTCATACTTAGCATATATTTTTCATTCTTCACTTAAATAAATATCAGCCGACTCCCCATCATTATCCTAGTCGACCACCATCAACAATATATAATACACACTTAGCATATATTTTGCATTCTTTAGCACTAAGTGTATATGGAAAAAGCCGACCACCATCATTATGCATATTTTAATATTTGATAGTTGATAATAGTCGACCACATGCAATAATCGACTTGACTTGAGAGTCAAAAACACGGGCAAGGAAGACATAATGATTTTGTTAAAATCATGGGAAAAAAAAAAGTCAATCCACTTTGGTCAAGCAAATAACATCAAACCCTAAAAGATCATTTCATTCGCACTTGACTTGGAGAAGCTTCATGAAGAAGCTGTTGGCTGCCATGATGAACGGGGTTTCTGGCTTGATACACCATATTTCATGCTCTTCTGATGGATTTCTGTAGATTGCTTTAGAAAAATTAAGGTAAATGCTTTCATTAACAAAAATATGAGCTTTTCTTCCATTTCAAAAGATTTTTTCCAAATCTTATAGCCACGGCTATGATTTTTTCCTGATGCATTTTTATCTATTGCTGTCTTTTTTACCTAGGGTCGCCATGAATGTATTTCTACTCGAGCTTTTGAATATTGTGGTGAAAGCCTTAGAGTTTGACACTGTAAAAAACTGATTCCAAGTTGGAGTTGAAACTTTCTAGACTTAGAGGCCAATATTTAAAGCTTGAACATCGAAGAAACTGGTGAAGGTAAATATGTTCCTCTTTTTGACAAAAGCTTTGTAAAAATGAATGAGAATAAAAGGTCACGACTTCTATATTCCTCCTGACATATATTCTTCTTCTGGGTTTTTTAATAAATAATTGTATTTTATATCTGAAGATGGAACTCTTGTACGCAATTTTCTTTTATTATTCTTTTCCTTTGCAATTCCTGACCATGCTTACTTTGTCCTCATTTCTTTGTTGGTACCTCTTCACTACCGTTGGCTGCCATGATACATTGGTATGGAGCTTGGCCTGCACACTTAATGTTTCCTTCTATCAATTTTCTAAAGCCTGAAGGTGGAAGAGCCTAGGTAGGCTCATGATTTTGTGATTCTGGTCTCCTTTCACTGTATTTCAAAATTCATTTCATTATATATTTTCAATATGAAAGGCCGTGGACTATCAACTTTCTGGGTGCTTTTAAAATTCGACAACAAACTCAAAACTTCTCCATTCTATGCTTCTTCACTGTCTTTGGCTACGACTTATGATAACCCCATCTAGGTATTTGCAAACTAAAACTGGCTTTGAATGTATTCTCTTCATGTTCAAATGAGGTAAGCCTTAACTTTGCATCCCCTGTTTACTTTCTGGTGATAAAATACTAAATTCAAGCCCCTGTGAATGCAAAAACAAGGAATTTAATTATTTTCCCACATATATTCTATGTACAACGATTGCAAAAGGTTGATTATTTCTATAAAATGAAGAGTTCTTAGTACTCCATTTGTCATTATTTTTATTTATATATCTTCAAATCTTTTCCATTCTTCATGGGCACGACTGTACTTGTGCTTCTAAATTTATCATTCCTCTCACACCATATTTTTCAGCCATGACGTTACTGAGGGTTTCTTTTTATTTG
This sequence comes from Sequoia sempervirens, assembly GCA_007258455.2. NCBI lineage: Eukaryota > Viridiplantae > Streptophyta > Pinopsida > Cupressales > Cupressaceae > Sequoia > Sequoia sempervirens. Next base: position 13,236 of record VDFB02278950.1, read on the forward strand.
AAATATTTGTTAATGGCTCTTTATGTTCATTCTTCTTGTCTGGGCATGGCTACTTATCTATATGGGTGATTCAAGGTGCCCTGTGCTATGCTTGATCTCTTAGCTTTTTCTTTCATTTACTTACTTTGCTAAAACTCTCATTCTGTATGTATGATATATGGCTCGACAATGATGCACTGTATTTCTCTTCACTTTTCACTGCCGTAGCTATATAACTTTGGGTAGGCTTGATTGCACTCATCATTGATGAAATATTTGTCACTTAGCATGACTGTCCTATCATTATGTGATTGTAAATTTTGATATTTCATTGGCACAAGACATGATATCATGACCGCACCTTCTTGTTTAATGTCTCGCTTATGCATGACTATACTGTGACTGGTGTTGGACTGCCCTCTATTGTTTGATCACTGATTTTTTATTTAATGCCACTACATTAACTTGAATATACAGGTTGAGTCTCCATTTGATCTAGTTAATATTATTGGTATTTTGATACAAGTGTTCCCATTCACCAATTTTGTATCAACATTCTTACTCTTGCTAGATCTAGCTCCTCCATTCATTTTTCATTAATCTTTTGCTGCTTCTTATAATGCACACTTGTAGCATAGAATTTCCTGATTCCATACAGTGTAAGAGCACTTTGGTATCTTACTTTGAGCATACAATTCTGAAACACAGAACCTTTCATGCCTTGTTAATATATAAAATGAAGAAACAACACTTCAAAAACAATGTTCTTTATGATATGTCGGGCTCTACCCTTGTGGGAGCCTATTTTACTCCACATATCTGATGAAAATTGATCATGAACATAATGTACCTTCTCTTGCACATGAAACAAACAAGTTAGCAAAATAAAATAAGATGAAAGCTTCCATTGAGTTATGTTTTTCTTGATTGTCAGCCTTTCATCTGGTGAATGCTTGATTTAATGCAAATTACATTCCTATTGGTAGCGTAGGCATAAGGTAGAATGTAATTCATCATTGCTTAGAGTACACCTATAACACCATTCCTTTATAATTTTGCAGGTTCATGGAGCACGACAACTGAAGACATCAACGAAAGTGATTCATCATTACAAGAAATGATGAATTGCTCCTCTTCTTTGCGCTTACGTTATTTTCAACAATGTAGTTTATCTTTGAATTTTGTATTCATCATTTGATTGTCATAATAAAATTTAGTTATTCTCATGGCTTGTGTGAGATTTAGTATTTTTACAAAATGAATAAAAGACATCACTATGCAAATTCTCAATTTTCTATTTCAAATACTTGCACAATAAAACTGCAATTCAGATGTAAATCTGATCTTTATGACAAACCATGAATACTTAATCAGCAAAACTTCAAAATTTCTGTACCTATAATTCATGAATTTGACTCACCTCTACTTTTTTGAGCTCGTAGTGAAAAATAGTTAACAGGTATAACCAACAACTCATGGGACATGAGTATTTTCTAGGGCTGTATGGTGTAGGAACACCTACACCTCAACCTAAATTTTGGATTCTTTGATGGTGAATAGGTTAGGAAGAGTATTTTTGAGTCTTTTGAGTGTTTTTCATCTTCAATAAGGTCTAATAAGACCATTGGATAGGTTATAGGTTGAGTTTTTGAGTTTTGAGTCAAAATGTGCAACAATGCAATCTTGCACTAAAAGTTGCTTTTGTAGCCTTTGAAGGAAAAAAAATTGAATTTGTATGTAACTGTGCAAGGTTTTGGGTCTTGACAATGTAATAAGGCTTTTTCAAGATTATTTGTATGGTTTTTTAGGTCATAGGTCTTTAGTATTGAAAGTTGCTCCAAAATTGCAAAGTTGTCATATTTGTAAGATTTGATGAAAAACAAATCTATTAAGCCCAAGAAACCTGCATGCAAAAACCTGTCACAAGGAAGAAATCTGTAGGAAACAAAACAAGGGTTTTGCTCGGACAATGTGAAAGTTTATTATCAGAAAAATAATTAAGAAGTGAATACAATACAAGAGATCAAACCTTATAAAAGGAGATCAAAACCGAAAGGAAAACCTAACCCTAAGGTGAGTGCATTTAATAATTAATATTAATTATTAAATGACTAATATATGTGCATAAAGTGAAGTCTTAAGAGGAGAATAAAGTTAATTAATTACTTTATTCTAACACCCCCCCTTAGGATGAGCTACAATGCAACTACAAACAATGCAAAAGAAAGCAAAGGAACTACAATGCAACTGTGGGTCCCGACAATATGGCCTAATCAGGTACCTGAATACAACAAAATCTCTATAAAACGGAGTAAAGGAGAAAACCCAGTGGGAAAAAACTCCTCTCCAAAAAGAGACAAAAAAACATGCTGAAAGAAAAAAACATGAAGGAAAGAAGGCCTTACTGAGACCCCCCAAGGACAACTTCCTTCACCCCAAGCATGGAGCGCAACTGAAGATAGCACGGAGATGCCAAAGGTTTAGTGAAGATGTCTGCAACCTACTCCTCTGTAGGAATGTACTCTAAGATGAGAGAACCATCCTGAATCAATTGCCTGATGAAGTGCATGTGGATTTCAATGTGCTTTGTCCATTGATGCTCCACTGGGTTGCGAGAAATGTGAATGGCACTCTATTGTCACACCAAAGAATAGTGGGACTATTTGGAGGAAACCCAAACTCTGTCATCAACTACCGAAGCCATAAAACCTCCTGACTGGCTAATACTACTGCATGGTACTCAGCCTCTGTAGATGATAATGCAATAGTAGACTGCTTCTTGCAAGACCATGTGATAGGACCAGAACCAAGGCAAAAAACAAAGCCAGAAGTAGACTTTCGATCATTGAAATCACCAACCCAATCAGAGTCAGTGAAGCCAATGATGTTAGGGGATCCTGAAGTGTAGTGAATGCCATAATGAGTGGTGCCCTGAATATACCTCAAAATATGTTTGGCTGCTTTCCAATGGCTCTCATGAGGATCATGGGAAAATCGAGAGACAAGACCAACCGCAAAGGAAAGATTAGGACGAGAATGTGTCAGGTACAACAAACTACCAACCAACTGCCTGTATAAAGTGGGATCCACTGAAGGAGTAGAAAAAGTGGAAGACAAAACAATACCTGACTGAAATGGAGTGGGGGAATACTTGCAATCAAGCATGCCAAATCGCTGAAGCATATCAAGAGCATACTTCTCCTGAAATATGGAAATACCATCTGAAGACTGAATAACCTGTAGACCCAAAAAGAAGTGCAAAAGACCAAGATCTATCATCTCAAAATGCTCCATCAAAGCTCTCTGAACACTCTGAATCATGGAGGATGAGCTACCTATAAGGATGAGATCATCTACATATAAAACAAGAATCAAAAGATCACCCTCCTGACACTGAATATACACTATGTGATCAGAATGACAGTGTGTAAAGTGAGACGAAAGCAAGAAAGAGTCCATCTTCTCATACCAAGCCCGAGGGGCTTGTTTGAGACCACATAATGAACGCTGAAGTCTGCAAACCAAAGAAGTGTCCTGCACAAATCCTTGAGGTTGCTCCATATAGATCTCCTCATGTAGGTCTCCATGCAAGAAGGCACTCTTCACATCCATCTGAAACACTGTCCATCCTTGTGAAGCTGTAAGTGAAAGTACAAGGTGTATAGAGTTCATCTTGGTGACAAGAGCAAAGGTCTCGGAGTAGTCAATACCCTCTACCTGAAAACCCCTTCGCAACAAGACGTACCTTATACTTATCAATAGAACCATCTACAACATACTTGGTACAGTACACCCACTTGCACCGAACCGAATTTCTTCCCTTAGGAAGAGGACAAAGATCCCAAGTATGATTCTTCATCAAAGAAGAATACTCCTCATCCATGGCACTATCCCACTCAAGGTGACCTATCACCTCTAAATTTTTTTAAGGATAATTCGAAATGGCATGACTCAAAAGACTAGAACCAGATGTCTGAGCACGAGTACAATGAGTATCTGAAGGATCACCTGCAAAAGAACCAGCTGCCTCAATAGTAACACAGGCCCACCTAGGCAAATGCAGAGCAACTGGTGGTGGTGGAGAGGGTGGATCATCATCTGCATCATCCTCAAGAGATAAGCAATCCTCAAGAGATGAAGAGGGAGAAGTAGGCAATGAGGGAGAAGCTGGTGATGGAGAATCCATCTGAGGATAGCGCTCATCAAACTAGACATCCTGCCGAAACAAGACTTCTCTGGAATCAGGATCAAACAACCTATACGCCTTAACATCCTCACAGTAGCCAAAAAATATGAGTGGTCGGCTTTTCCTCTCCATGGCTTTCCACTGAGCATCAGGAATAAATGCCCAAGCCTCACTATCAAAAACTCAGAATGTAGAAACATCAGGCTTGACATGGGTCCAAGCCTCCTCAGGAGTCATATGTCACAATGCCTTATGAGGCATCTGATTCTAAATATAATTGGCATAATTGACTGCCTCAACCCAAAATGAAGAACTCATAGCTCGAGACTGTATCATACAATTTTCCATCTCTTGTAAGGTTCTGTTCTTTCTCTCAGTGACACCATTCTGCTGAGGGGTGTAAGGGACTGTAAACTGATGCTGTAAACCATGCTCAGTGCAAAAATCTCTGAAAGCCTGATTAACATACTCCCCCCATTATCTGTGCGTATCCTCCTGATAGAAAGTCCAGATTGCTTCTCCACAAATGTCTTAAAAGTCCTGAATGAGTCAAAGACATCAGACTTGTACTTAAGAAAGTACACCCATGTAAGTCTGGAGAAGTCATCAATAAAAGTGAGCACATAGCGGGCCCTTGAAAAGGAAGGAGTCAGAAAGGACATAAGATCACTATGTACCAACTCTAGGGGTGCCCTAGCACGAGTGGCTTGACCCTTAGGAAAATGATCTCAATGATGTTTTCCAAGGACACAACCTCGACATACACCATCAGTACAAGAAATCTATGGGAGCCCAATCACAAGTGCCTGAGTACTCATCTGCTTTAGATATCTGTAATTGACATGGCCAAAACGCTCATGCTAAAACTTGCTCACTGAATCTGCATGTGCTATAAGAGAGGAACCAACAGTATCTGAACTCTCAAAGCCATCAAATCTGTATAAGCGTGATGCAGAATCCACACTCCCAGTAGCCACAACCAAGTCAGGATCATGAAGGTCTCGAATAACCACATCATGTGGTGAGAACTCAATTGTCTTACCAGAGCCAAAGTGGAAAATCTAATAAACAGATAGAAGGTTTGTTGAAATGTCAGGAACCAGAAGCACATCCTGAAGACAACCACCATCCAATGAAATATTACCTAAACCCTGAACTGAAAGCTATGTTGAGTCACCAACTGCAATATGTCTAGTGCCTGTAGGGGCAAGAGCGGTGACCAAATCCTCTGTGTGTCATATGGTGAGAGGCACCAGAATCAAGAATCCAAGTGGATTATGAGGACAATGCTCATGCAGAAAGAGCATGACCTTTCCCTATGGGCTGTGAAGGAGGCTGAGGTGCACTGATATTATGCTACTGCATGGCTTCCTCTAAAGCCTCTAAACGTTTCCAACACTTGGAAACTGGATGTCCTTCCTTGCCACAAAAACTGCAAGGATCACCATATTTCTTCTTAGTCTTGGAGGAAGACTCACCAGACTGCGAAGATTTCTGTTTGGCCTGTGCTTTTGAATCAAACTTAGGTGGTGGCTTGGAGGGATTCTCACTAGCCCCTGAATCTTTCTTAGGCTTTGGTTTCTGCTTCTATTTTCCCTTGGAGGACTGGGCTACCAACGCTTGGTTCTATGAACCTGAAGGTGAATCCATTTGCTTGAGCTTGGCTTGCTCACAAGTCAGATGATCACAAAAGACCTCAAATGTAGGCATGATATGTTGAGCACCCAAGGCATCCATGGTGGAATAGAAGGTCGAAGAGAAGATTTGAAATGGACCCCAAAGCTTGGAGAGGATTAGGAAGGTGCACTCTGTATCAGTCTTAACCTTTCCACAACCCTGCAAGATAGATCTCTGCTGTTTGAACTTTATCAGGAAGTTCTCAATGGAGGGAAACGAATCAGGTACCAAGGAAGTTAACTTGGCCTCAAGCTGCAAAGCTCTGAACTCATTGACAGTACCAAAAAGTCCATCAAACTTGGTCCAAATGGCTCGAGGAGTGAGACAACCATCAAGATGAAACATGAGATTGTCAGAAATGTGCAAAGCCATCAATCCCATAGCCTGATCCATATTGTTCCTGTGCTGCATAACCTCAAAGGTGTGAGTCAATTGAGGCTAAACCTCATCCAAATAGGAAGATAACCCTCGAGACTGGAGAAGAGTCATCATGCGACCCTTCCAAGTGTGATAATTATGTGGTGTGAGAGATTCAATAGATCTATCGGCCATCCTGTGAACTGTGCCTCAACTGCTCTGAATTTTTTTAGTATTATTTAGTGGTCTTTTAAAACTAGACAGAAGATGCAGAGGGGGTTTGTTTGTTTTATTTTGGTGTTTATAGATTTTGGTTTTCTGATGTAAATGACATAAAGCAAGAAAAAACACCTCCCCACAATGCAAAAATCCAATCCCTAGTACAAACTAAAAGCTAGAAAACAATAGAAAGCAATAGATGATTGAGACAAATATTTGTGTACTTGAAGAATTTACTGATGAAATAGACTACAGATCTAGATAGCAATCGTAGGTAAAAAAACTTTCAAGTCAAAGTACGGTGCCTGCGGGGGTTTGAAGTTCTTCCTTTTCAGATCTGCCAATGTAGACGTTAGCTCATGCACGACATTCAGAGGAATAAGGTGCAAGTCTGGTAAATGATACCAGGAAGGAAACCATTGTGAACAGCTCGGAGGACACCCAAAAAAAATGCCTTTTCACATGCATGCACTTGTAAAAAAAGAAACAAAAAATAACATTGGGCAAGGAATACCAAATTTGAAAACTACAACTAGAACCTCTCAAATTAGCTGAAGAATCCCAAATTTCTTCTGTCAAATCCTTGCTCCCTTTTTTCTTCAAACATGAACAAGCTACATCAGATCCAACTCTGATACCATGTAAGATTTGATGAAAAACAAATCTATTAAGCCCAAGAAACCTGCATGCAAAAACCTGTCACAAGGAAGAAATCTGTAGGAAACAAAACAAGGGTTTTGATCTGACAATGTGAAAGTTTATTATCAGCAAAAGAATCAAGAAATGAATACAATACAAGAGATCAAACCTTATAAAAGGAGATCAAAACCAAAAGGAAAACCTAACCCTAAGGTGAGTGCATTTAATAATTAATATTAATTATTAAATGACTAATATATGTGCATAAAGTGAAGTCTTAAGAGGAGAATAAAGTTAATTAATTACTTTACTGTAACAATATTGTAAGTTGGTGTAATTTCACCAACCGACAGTTCCCTCTTTTAAAAAAATCAGTTGAGGGCTATTGGGGAAGGTGGGAGAATGTTTAAAAAGCCTCCCTTGGGTCGAGGCTAGGATGTTGGAAATTTTGAAGTTTTGAAGCATTTAATAAGAAGAAAACTCTGTTTTTTCCATTTTTTATAGTATTTTTGATTGTTCTTTTGATTGGTACGGAATGCAGTAGCATTTTATGGACCTCTAATGCATATGGTTTGATAGAGGGGGGAGTATTCTTTTTGTGGTGATTTGAGTTAATTTCATGAAGTATTGAGTAAGTTACATCAATTTTAGTGAAAGTGGGTCTAAAACCTTGCAAAACAAGGGTTTCGTCACCAAAATGGATGTAATTCCCATTTCCACCACGGGGAAAATTTGAAACTTGGTGGATTGGTAGATTTAGGACTCCTTTACATGCTGAAATTTGTTTCAGATTGAAAAATGGAGGCTTGCAAAAGTTTTGTGATGCCCTAGGTCTGGTTTTTGCCTTGTACAATCCAAAATGTGATCATTTGAATACATTATTTGTTGATTTTTAAGTATTTAAGTAAATATAATTAATGGAAAGCATGGAAAAGGTCTTTGGGAACCTATTGAATTATTTTAATGGAATTAGAGGTGTTTGGGTATGCCTTGACAAGTTGATTCCTTCTTTGCACAAGTCAAATGAAGCCTTTTGATGGCTTGTAAATTAGTTATTTGATACACCTACTCTTGGTGTTTGGTTCTATGCTTTTGGGGATCTGTAAGGGTCTATGTAAGAAGTCTAAAACATGGTTGCTTTCTCTTTTATTTTCCTTTAACAAAGTTTTATCATGACTGTCCTATTGGTGAGTGCTAGAAGGAATGCATGGATAGTATGGCAGTGATGGAGGAATGAGAGTTTCTATAAGCAAAGTCTAGTTGTTTGTTCATGTTTTCTCATATTAAGAGTGTCTAAATCATCCCTAAGTCCTGTGGTGATTCCTGGTTGTGTGAGTCAAGTTGTATGATTAGATTGTCTTATTGAAGGGTATAGTTGAACAAGTGTGTCAAGTTGGGTGTTTCCCTTGCCACTTTGCATCAGAAGGCTAGTTGAATTTCATGAATTTGTCCAATTTATTTCTATATGGGTCTTACCTTCTCACTACTTGGTTGGATTCCTTATCAAAATCCTCCAAAAACTTACTGGTGAGTGATAGTTCTGAGTTTATCCATGTTATTCTTCAACATATCAACATTAGCATCCCCACCATCACAAAATAAGAGGGCATGTGTAGTAATTGAATTATCCATTTGTGATCTACATTGTTCATATGTATTCATGAATCCATTATTGTTAAGAAAGTCTAGCAGGAGGCCAAGATCTATCTTCCACCCCATTGTAATCAAGGATTGCATTTACCATCTTATATGTAGGGACTATCTATGCTAACTTATTGAGCTCATGAGTAGACCCTTTAATCATGCCACACAATGCAGTGAGTCTAGGAACCTATAACTACATCAATGGGACTACCTTTGATATGCCCCTTTCAAACATACTAAATGCTTTGAAAATTAAATAATAGTTGGAGTGAACACTATTCACCATCTTTATTTCCTTCCCCATACAATGTTCAAGCACATTAGAAATAATTACATTATTCTCTTCATAAAGCTCAAAATTTTCCTCATATGCTTTTAGCTATTGAATCAATTCTTTCCTTTTAACTCTTTTCTTTGGGGGAGGAATGGTAGGAATGGGCTCTTCCAAAGGCCTTTCCTCATAAAAAACCATCCCCATAGATGGTGGGGGAGGTGATTGCATTGGAGGATGTGGTGGAGAAGAAGGAGATGGAATAGTAGGTTGCATTGGTTACACTTGTGGCTGCTGACTTTGCAACATTTTCAACATTAACTCCAATTCTGTTGGCATAGGGCACCATAGGTTTTAATGTTAAAAAGTTTCAAAGTTTTAGTATTTTGTGTGCATCAGTCAATTTTGGTTGTAATAAGGTCTCTTAAGACCATTCCTCATTTTATTGGTTAGTTTGAGTCATGTGGGGTCAGTTTATGAAAAGTTGTCAAATTTTGCAAAAGTTGCAAAAATGTTGCTCAAGCAATTTTTGCATTTTGTGTCTTAGGGGAAGTTGAACGGTTGGGGAGTTGAGAAAATAGTTGGAATCATTTGGTTATGCTTGGGAATGTTTTAAAAATAATGTGTGAATGTTGAGATAAGGTTGGGTGATGTAGATTTGAATTTTGAATATCAAAGACTCTATTTTCTATGTTTTAGAAGCACAATTTGCTGCTACATGTTGTGATATGACCCTGTATGGCCTAAAAGTGATCTAAACTCCATTGGAATAGATAATGTATTAAATATTTGTTTTATTTCATTTCGTTTCACCCGATTTCATTAAGTTTGGAGTAAATTAGAGCCAATTTACTGAAGGTTGCTTGAAACCCTCATTTAGGGTGTACTTTGACAGAAAATCATGATTTCCTTCCCATTCCACCAATGAACAGGCCTCAAAATTGGTGGAATGAGTGTAGACATGTTGATTTTTTTGTTCTTGAAGTTGCAAAAGTAGGGGATGGTGGTAAGTGCAAATTTGGTGATGCTTGAAAACCTCATATTTTTGGCATAGGAATAACATAGAAGTTAGGGTTCGGTAAAAAGATCTTGGGAATTGGTTTATATTGGTTGGAAATGATTGGGAAGACCTTATTTGAAATGTCTAAGGAATTGGTGTGAATTATTGAACCCTGGAATGTGAAAACCACATAGGGACGTAGTTGAACAAGCCTAATTAGGCCTTTGGTCAAATAGGACAGTCAATTTTAGAGCCTTGAGTTACAAAACACCCCCACCGAAAATTGAGATATGTTATCAAAGGGAATAAAGGGTATCTAAATCTATAGATAGATTTTGGGTATGAGGTCTAGTGTGGAAATTATGTTGGAAACAACTAGTTTGTTGTCCTACAAGGCCTAGTGGCAATTTGTGAAGGAAGTCACCTTGTTTGATGTGTTAAGACTTTGGTTAGTAGTTGTTTTGAGTTAGTTTTAGATCATCCATCCTGCTTTGTATGAAATTGGTATAATAGCATAGGAAGGTCTGTAAAAAGGGAAAGTGTGAAGTAAGAAAGAGAGCAAGATGCCTCCAAAGGGTAACCCTATGACTAGGGAAATGAATGAGATGAAAGAGAAGACTGCAAAAGAGATTAGAAGATTGAAGGAACTGCAAGATATGGTAGTAGCAAGGCTTGAGGCTATTAAAACTAGTCAAAGGAGAGGCATGGTCATGGGTGATGAGAGTGATCCTGAAGAAGGGGAAAAGGAGAATGAAAAGAAGAGGAAGATGAATTGGATCCTAATGAGTAGAAGATTTCCAAGCTATTGAGACCATTCAAAACAAATAAACATAAGGTAAAAATGGATGTACCTATGTATGGAGGGAACTTGAATGATGAAGAACTTCTAGATTGGATTGCACCACTTGATAATTACTTTAAATGTGAAGATATACTTGAGGAACAAAATGTCAAGTTGGATAAAATAAAATTGAAGGGTCATGCCCTACTATGGTGGGATTATGTGCAAAATGAAAGGAGGAAGAAAGGAAAGTCAAAAATTGTCTCTTGGGACAGAATGGTGGCCAAGCTTAAGGGTAAGTTCTTACCGACTGATTATGCAATTCAATTGCACAAGAAACTTCAAGGTCTAAAACAAAGAGAAATGGATGTCAAAGCCTATATTGATGAGTTTTATAAGTTGAGTATAAGAGCAGGTCACATGGAGGATGATGTGAAGGGGGCTAGATATCTCAATGGGTTAATGTTTAACATTCAAGATGAGTTAAGTTTGGAAAATCCAATAACAGTTGATGAATGCTATCAAATGGTAATTAGGGCAGAAGAAAGCTAAAGAGAAGGAAAGATAAACAAAATAGGGGCAGAGGTAGAAATTCCAAAGGAAGAGGGTCATTTTCTAACACAAGGTAGTCATATGAGAGCCAAGAAGATGCAAGCAAAGTCCAAGACCAAGTTGTAGATTAGAGAGGTGGATTTAGAGGTGGTAGATCAGGCTTTAGAGGCAGATTTGGAGGTCAAGGAAGAGGATCTAGTGGATTCACAGGAAGATGCTAACAATGCAATAAGTTTGAACATCAAGCATGGTAATGTAATGAAGGCTAGGCCTCTACCCCACATGGAGGAGAAAGGACTCAATTGGCACAAGAAGATTGCAATGAGAGTGTAAACTCTCCATCACAACATGTTGCTCCAGAAGTTGGTGAATCACTCATGGTAAGAAGAACCCTCATTAAAGTAGCAATAGAGAAGGAGCCACCACAAAAGAATACTCTCTTTAAGACATCTTGTAAATGCTTGGGTAAGGTTTATAAAGTTGTAATTTATTTAGGAAGTATAGATAATATGGTTTTAGGTGAGATGGTTGAAAAGCTTAAGTTGCCAAGAATAGGTCACATGCTACCCCTTACAAAGTCTCTTGGTTAAATGAGGGTCAATATGTTTTGGTGAATGAAAAAATTTGGGTGGAATTTAACATAGAAGGGTATAAGGAAATTTTTTTATGTGACATACTACCTATGGATGTTTTCCATTTGCTGCTAGTGAGGCCTTGGCAATTTGATAAGCATTCTATGTATGATGGAAGGACAAATACTTATGAGATAGAAAAAGATGGGGTCTCTTATACCTTGACACCATTGAAAGAGGAGGACATAGGAAAAAACAAGGGAGCTAATGTGATGATGGTAGGTAGGAAGGAGTTCATAAAGGTAGAAGAAGAGGAACACATGGATCTTACAACCACTCCTAAATGTGAAGACATTATGACATCATACATGAAGAATGACTTGATTTTGGAGATTCAAGATTGGCTCAAGAGGTATGTTGCTATGTTGATAGGAGGAGTGCTACATTCATTTCTTTCAAAAGGGGATGTTGGTCCTTATATTCCTTTCATGTCAGAGGTTAGTATGCATGATCAAGCAATATTTATAGGAATACAACAACAGATGGAAGGGGTGAGAAGCAAAGGTGAAGAGGTTAAGGATAAACTACAAAGGACTGTGACAAGTCCAAACACACAATTGAAGTGAAGATAAGGAAGTTCATTAGAAGGATGGAGAATATATGGTAGTAGGTAGTGATGTAGATTCAACATCATTCTCAAGTGAAGAACAAGTCAAAGAACATCCAACAAATAGGTCTGTACAGTTGAAGCATATCCTAGGTGCCAAAGAATTCAACAAGACTAGGGATAATGCTTATTTCCAATATTTGGTCCATTGGAAAGGTTTACCAAATGAGGATGTCACTTGGGGGTCAGAGAATGCTTTGATCAATCCTAAATCTATTGTTGTAGCACTATCCTCAAAGGGACTTGAGTCTATTTTGCCTGGGGAATATGGTACAGGGCACCACAGGTCTTAATGTTAAAAAGTTTCAAAGTGTTAGTATTTTGTGTGAATTAGTCAATTTTGGTTGTAATAAGGTTTCTTAAGACTATTCCTTATGTTTTTGGTTAATTTGAGTCATATGGGGTCAGTTTATGAAAAGTTGTCAAATTTTGCAAAAGTTGCAAAAATGTTGCTCAAGCAATTTTTGCATTTTGTGTCTTAGGAGAAGTTGAACGGTTGGGGATTTAAGAAAATAATTGGAATCAATTGGTTATGCTTGATAATGTTTTAAAAATCATGTGTGGACGTTGAGACAAGGTTGGATGATGTAGATTTGAATTTTGAATAACAAAGACTCTGTTTTCTGTGTTTTAGAAGCACAATTTGCTGCTACATGTGGTATGACCTTGTATGGTTTGAAAGTGACCTACAATACATTGGAATAGATAATATATTGAATATTTTTTCTATTGCATTTGGTTTCACCTGATTTAATTAAGTTTGGAGTAAATTAGAGCCAATTTATTGAAGATTGCTTGAAACCCTCATTTATGGTGTACTTTGATAGAAAATCATGATTTCCTTCCCATTCCACTGATGAAAAGACCTTAAAATTGGTAGAATGGTTATAGAAATGCTTATTTTTGTGTTCTTGAAGTTTTAGGAGTAGGGGATGGTGGTAAGTGCAAATTTGGTGATGCCCTAGCTTGAAAACCTCATGTTTTTGGCATAGAAATAATATAGAAGTCAGGGTTTCATAAAAAGCTCTTGGGAATCAGTTTGTAGTGGTTGGAAATGATTGGGATACCTTATTTGACATGTATGAGGCATTGATGTGAAGGATTTAACCATGGAGTGTGAAAACCACATAGGGACATAGTTGAACAAGCCTAATTAGGCCTTGGTCAAATGTGACAGTAAATTTTAAAGCCTTGAGTTACAAACACCCCCACCTAAAATTGAGATATGTTATCAAAAAAAATAAAGGGCATATAAATATGCAAATAGGTTTTGGGTATGAGGTTTGGTATGGAAATTATATTGGAAAAAGCTAGTTTGTTATCCTACAAGGTCTAGTGGAATTTTTTGAAGGAAGTCACCTTGTTTGATGTGTTAAGACTTTGGCCAGTAGTTGTTTTGAGATTGTTTTAGATCATACAACCTGATTTGCATCATCTAAAATCCTTTATTTATCTTTGTTATATTCAAATAAAAAATCATTGTGCTTCTTTTTCTCTACATCATACTTCTCCTACAGTGACTCAGTAACGACCTTTGTGAATTTCACAACATTTACATCTAATGTGGCTGCCTCCACTATTGAAGTGCTAGAGACTCTATTAATGATGAGACCTCCTCTTAGGTCTCCAATAGGCTCTGCTACTGTAGGCTTATTATTATTGGGGGAAAAATCCCAAATTGCAAGTGTGTCCCATTGTGGACTGAAAGCAGATCATTGTAATGCACATATATCTTTCTCATCAATAGAAAAAACTTGTGAATCATGTCTTCTCATGGTATCAAAGGAAATGACAAATTCCATAGACCATTTTGGTAATAAAATTAATCCACTTTCTCTCACCATTCTCCTCCATTCTTCATGGGTCAATTCCTTTTGCTTGGCCTTCATTTCTACAGCTACCCTTGCAGATACAACTTCCTTATGTAGTTTTGGAGATCTTTGGCCACTTATTACTACACTTTGTTCTCAAAATCATCTCTTTGAGTTCTCCATACATACTCCTTGAATATATTAATTTTGAAAATGCATCATCTATCATGAATTCTTGACAAGCCTCATCCCTTATATCATCTGCATTGTCCAAACCTATCAAAATTTCTTTTGTTACTCTATTTTGAGGGGTTAGTAATTCAATCTTCCTTTGAGGTGATAACATATTCTACATAATATCATTAGTGATGACTACATCCTCATCATTAGAATGTAGAGGGTAGTCAACAAGTCCTATTGCTTCAATTTTCCTCCTTTTTGGAGAAGACTCCCTTGGAGGTGAATCAAGATCAATGACATCATGTGAGGGTGATGGTGGCATTTGAAGCATAGGGGATGAGAATCTTGACTCCTTAGATTGAGTAAGAGTAGCCTTTGTTTGTTCTTTCATGACAATCCCCTTTGGTCTTCTTATGAAGAAATATTGTTTCTTTGGTGGTTGATAAGTGGGCCTTTTCTCAACCACAGGAGCTTTCCCCTTATCTTGCTCTTCTCTTTGCTCTTTAAGATACCCAACAACCTTGTCAAAATTTGACAAAATTGCCTCAATTTTGAGAGTTGTGTCCTTAATATCTTTATATGTTCCTTTGGAAGTGGGGTCCTTTTGCTTTTTTCCTTTTCCAATTTCTTAAAGGCTAGCCACTTTATTTTTATACCCTCAACTTTATTCATATCAAAATCATTTTTTATAATATACTTAGGATAATCAAAATTATGCCAAAATTTACCTCTGTTAATCCTTAACCTCAATTCAACAATAAAACCTCCAGGATCATGATTCCTAGGTCTTGAACTCTTCATTTTTAGTGGAGTAATAATTTAAAGAATGTTTTTCCACCCCTCCTTGGCCATAAAAAATTCTAAAAACACTGTATAATCAGGGAAACGAGATCCTTTCTTCTGGTTTACTAGGTTTACGTCCTCCACTCTTCCCAATTTCCATATAACCTCAAGAAAACCCACTCTGAGTTCCACAAACCTTAGAAGAACATGTGGGTTCACATTGGTCCCATACACCCTATGGATGGTGCAACTATCATGCACACTGACGTCTCCCCAATTGTGAGAAATATCCAAGTCAGGCCTCCTTTCTTTAGGCCTTAGAAAATCATGTAATTATTTGGGGATCCTTGTTACATCTTTTCCTAAATAACCTTTCAACCTTGCTGAAAACAAGTTTGTGAATTCCACAAAACTTTATGTTGCACAATTTTTATCTAGTAAGTAGGTCCACATTTGGACTAGGAGACCTACATTCTTAGCTTTCATTTTAAGTTGTAGCCTTGGGCCTTTTAGCCCTGGGCCCAACTCTTTAGATCCATATGCCAAGAAAATGTGGAATAAAAAATAATACCACCAGAACCTTACACCACCCTTTCCATCCTTGATAGCCACCAATGCCTTTTTAATAGAATCTGAAAAATAAGTAGCAAAATCATACTCCTCATTTACTAACATATTCTGTATGTTTGCAACCATGAACACAAAGGCTATTGGTATCCTTTGAGGAGGGTCAAGTCCTAGGATTTCACATAGAGTGAGATAAGTTCTAAAAATGTAAATCTCAAAAAAATCCATTTTTAAAGGTTCCTTTTCTTTAGGTGCGAGCTTGATTATACTTCTACTCTTTCCTTTCATCATGAAACTTGGAAAAATTGTCACTTTATGTGTGCTTTTGTTTTATTCATACTCCTTCTTTAGTGCTTCTAGGTTGATCTATTTTGTTGCATTAGGTTTAAGTTTGAAAAAACCTATAATTCCTTCTTGGGTATACTTTACCATCTCCACCCTAGCATGCGTCCTCACATCCCAAAAATTTGGGTCATAATTTGCAACAATGGATTTAACTAGGTCTATATCTAGGTACACATTTGCAACCACCAAATTTCCTAGGTCTAAGTTCTAGCCATTGAAGCTTGGAATTTTGGAATTCAATTTCCCATACAAATATTTGAATAATTCCCATCCGACAACCTTAATCTTAACATCTGTAATTGCAAAATGTTTATCCACAATACCCTTTTCTGCCTCGAGCCTTACAACAATAGTTTGTCTATATTTTTTTGATTATCAAACTAGGAAGTTGGGATAATAGATCTTCATGGAGGGATCCTTTTGGGGTAGAACTAGAAGCTTGAAATTTTTGGGGTGATATTTTGGCAACAATTGTGAAATGAGGGTTTTCTATGGTTTAACTAGGTTTTAATTTGAGTGTAGAACGAAACTAGGGTAAATTGCAATATAAATGAAAGAAAGAAACACAAAATCAAATAATTTTAAACATATAAATGTTTACATAATGCTGCCATTGATTTCAAAAGGACATCTTATAGATGTTAAATGAGGAGATAGCAACAATGAGCTTGATTGATGTCAAAAAGGGCATCAGGCTCACCTCTTATTGCTTGCCACAGGAGAAAAAGGGAGTATTTTTTTACTAAGTCTACAAGGTATCAGGAATCAAGCATCTGGCATACACATTACCATTCACCTAAAAGGACTATAGTAAGGAAATTGAGTTAAGTTTGAAATGGTTTTGAACATTGGGCCTTAAAGTACATGTTTATGCCTTACCTTTTCTTCAACAAAAGCCAGAAAGATTCAAGTTTGAAAAGAAGTCAAGCTTTAGACTTCATAGTTAAGGTTTACACCTTAACATTATGTTTGTGGAAGAAGGAATAGAGGAACCTTGACCTCTGAATGTTGATTTTTTTTGGTAACTCACAAGTTGATCTTAAGACTTATGCCTTAATTTTTTGGAAGGCATACATTAAAGAGGAAGAGTAACCTTTGACCTCCAAAAAGGGAAAGGCTATGAATGATGATTTCTTCCATTGTGAAACTACAAGAATGCTTAAGGTTCATTGAAAGGTAGGTATCCAGTAAGAAGGATGCCCAAAGGCTGACACCTGAAAGGGTTAGAGCTAGCAAGAAGATGATGATGACAACATCCATACATGGTGACATCAACAGAGAAGGAATATAGAGCTTCGAAAGTTTCACAGTTTGAGATTACTTGTTAAGCTCTACCAATGCACAACAAGCAAGAAGGGAGATGAGAAACTATCGATCCCTAAAGGGAAGGAAATGAGAAGTTTCCAAAAATGGAGAAGTAATTCCATAAGATGCCTATGTTGACTTGAGTTGACATATGTGGTTTTTCAAGAATGGGACATGTGGTAGAAAATCATTGGTTGATGATTCAAACTATTGTTGTGAATCACATTGGTGTGACTTAAAAAAAGTAAAAAGTAAAAAATCAATAGTCATCGTTCAAAGGCATTAAATCGATTGGTAGAAATATAAAATAGGTAGAAAACTTACTAGATGCTAAATCATGGTACCAAACTAGAAATGAATGGATGAAATTTAAAGTAGGAGCATGTCAACTAGGAAAAGATAATGGCAATGAAATCCTCATTGAAATTAGTAGCCAACATAGAGCACAAAATTAATTTTTTTAACCATTCCAACTACTAAGTTTAATGGTGACTAGATCCTTTGGGAGGTGAATATCACATTCCTGATGAACAAAAGATCAAATATAGGGAATTTGCTTTAATAAAAACAAGCCCTAGATCGGTTACATACTAAAAATGGCATTGGTACTAAATTTGATTTTGATGGCGAGTGGCTCAATGAAAAAATATCTTCTTGAAGAGGATAGCAAGAAAAATATAACAGGGGGATTTATATAGTGGTGCAAGGATCGAGGCAATAATTCCAAGTTAGGGGAGTTAAGCAACAAGTGAAAACAATCAAAATTGGCTAAGTGTTGTAGTAGTGAAGTGCAAAAGTGTAAGAGAGGGGGAGTGAGTCAAGTTGTAGATAGAGAATGCACTATCTGAATGAGTAGAGCCTGAAAAAAAAAAGGTCATAATCAGGGTTTATCTCCAAGTGTAGAACAAAGGAGGTGTAGAGTAGAGAACTAGGTTGCAGAAGCTACAAGAAGGTGTTGAGCAGTTGCAAATTAAGCTGTAACACTGAACTATGTTCTATTGAACAAATTGTAATAAATTATATGATTGGTGGGTGCCATCAAATGTCAGGGTAGGTGCTTAGAATAGTGAGTGGATGCTTCCTTGGATTAGGTGCTCCTAAAACCAAGGGATTGGTGTCTCCTTAAGGTTGGTACCCTTAAAATTTGTAACATGACTTTTGATTGTGAGGTTGGATTAGGAAAGTAGCTCCTAGCAACATTTCTCACCATAGTTTTTCCCTTCTTGGGTTTTCCACGTATATCTTGTATTATGTGTTATTGGATGTGCATGGTTATTGTTTTGAGTATGTTGTTTTAATCCTCTCTAATAGAGTTAAAATGAATAGTTAACCTATTAGGTTCTTTTAGGACGATATTTTAAACTTATCTACTGATTCATCCCACTCACATTAGATCATTGTGTTCTAACAATCGGTATCAAAGCCTAGGTTCCCTAGGAGAAACTTAATCAACTCAAGTAGGTCTTGGACAAGTAAACATAATGGCCAATCAGGAAGGTTCATCTACAAAAAAACACCTAGGTTTGATGGTTTAGATTATGCCTTCTAGAGTGTTGTGATGGATGTTTGGATATTGGTTAGGAATAGATATGCACCACCTGCTACACCCCCTACAAATGCTATAGGGAAGAAATATTATGAAAATAGTGCGAAGGAAAAACATGTTATTCTATGCAGTTTGACTAGTTCAATGTTTGTTAAATTCATGTATTGCCAAATTATAGATGATGTCTAGAAGAAGTGAAGAAGCATCTATTAAGGAGATGACAAGGTAAAGTTGGCCAAGCTACAAATCCTCAGAGCCAAGTTTGAAGGTCTGAAGATGAGTGAAGAGGAAAAGAATGCAGAATATATTCTTAGAGTTGATGAAATAGTAAACTCTATTAGAGGATTCAAAGAAGTTAAAGAAAATGTAATTGTACAAAAAATCTTAAGGTCCATAATTTCAAAATATGATTCCATGATCTTTGCAATCGAGGAAGGATGAGATGTAGAAAAAATCAATCTTGATGAGCTGCATGGCATATTCATTGCATATGGGATGAGAATGGAAAATGCAGAACCATCTAAAAGAGAAGTTGCATTCAAGGCTACAAACAATGAGAAGGAAGATGCACCCAATAAAGCTAAGGAAGAAGCAACTACATCCAGGAAGGAAGATATCAATGAAGAAGAAGCCAATTTCATTAGAATACTTAGAAGAGGCTTCGACAAGTATAGATTTAAGTTACCCTTAAAATGCTTTGACTATAGTAAAGTGGGTCATTTTACTGATAAATGTCCATACAATAAGAATTGTAACTCTAAACAAGAAGTAGATGGTAAAATAAAGAAACCCTACTTCCCTAAGAGAAGAAGTTTTTAGAAAAAGAAGTCTATACATCTAGGAGGATAGTGATGTATCAGATGACTATAGTAGTTCAGATGATGAGCAATATTGTGCCTTTATGATGAAAGAAAACAAATTTCTTTTCATGGAAAAATAATTAGGAGAACAAAAGGCTGGTAAGGTTGAAGAAATTGGCAAAGAAGGTGAAGAAGAATGAGAAGTTGACCTAGAAGGAGAACTCATATGTGCTTTGGATGAGATTGATGACCTAAGAGAGGAGATTGAGAAACTAAAAAAGAAGAATAAATATCAGAAAATGCTTGCTCAAAAGGAGACTAACAAGCTGACCGAAAAGGTTGAAAAGTATAATTAGTTAGTTGTAATTATGGAACTACAAGTAGAGGAAGCCAAGAGAATTGAAGATGTAGTCAAGTCTAAGTTACAATCCGAAGTTGAAAAGTGTATACAACTAGAGGCATAAATAGTTGCATTAAGGAAATATTTGGAAAAGGATAGAGAACAAATAGAAAAAGGCCTGAAACTAAAAGGAGGCTTAGGAATTCTTGATGGGATATTAAGCAGTCAAAATCCTTCTAACAAAGAAAAATTTAGTTTGGGTCTTGAGAAAGAGAAAAACACATTTATGGACACTTGTTTAAAGTTGTATACAGATTTAGAGCAAGAGAAAAGTCTAGTTTAGATGTTGAGGGTGAGTAGAAGAATGCTAAAGAAAAGAAAACAAATGAAGATTGTTGGGATATTTGTTGTACACCATTGCATAAATTAATTTATTATAATGTTGTAATTAAATAATTATTTATTTGTGATGCACCTTGGTGGTGTGGTTAATCATGCTAGGAAATTATTTCAGGGACCACTTATGTTGTATTGTAACATTGTATTATTATTTAATGTGTGGGAGACATGTGATAATAGTTTAATATTGGGGAAATATTAAATAAAGTGAAGTCTTAGTACCCAATATTAAATAAGGGGTTAGTGTTTTGTATTCACATGGTTTTGTGGTACATGGTTTTACCTTACCACTAGTTGTAGTTTGTGTGAGCTTGTGTCTATAAAAGAAAACACATGTATAGTGGTTTAGGTTTGATGAGTGGATTTGTAGCCATTATTGTTTCTTTCTGAGGAGTGCATATGTGAAGCATGGTTGGTATGTGTGGATTCATGGTTGGACACATGAGAGTGCATTGGAGGGCTTGATGCTTCATAGGTATTCATTGTAACTCTTGTATTGCTTTATTGTTGAATAATATGATGAAGTATGGATACTTTTGGAGATTAGTTTTTTCCCTCTTGAGGGTTTTCCTAGGGCATATCTTATGTTATCTTGTGGCTTGTCTATATAATCTATGCATTGTGGTTACTTATATGCATGTTTATCTCTCATAGGTTATGTAGGAAATGGATTAAGATTGTGGGTTAAATGAAATATTTCCTAACAAGTGGTATTAGAGCTTTCATGGTTGACAATTGTTTTTATAACCCTAGTTTGAGAATTTTTTGCAAAGTTAAAGCCGTGGACATGCATGTGGGGTTTGAGGCATTATAAGATATGGAACACATTTTTTAGGTGTTTGTTTGCAGATTTTGGCTTTTGGTTTGTTAAGATTTGTTAGGTTTATTGTAGATCTGAAGTTTTCCAAATTTGGGTGAAAGAGGGTTTCTTGGTTTGAGTTTTTATATGAGGGTTTTGTAGGGAAGATTTTAGAGATGATATCTTGAGAAAAAATGGATCTCATGGTTGGATTCAAGTTGGACAAGAGATGACAATTGATATAAAATTTGACCTATTTTGGAAAAATTAAAAAAATGCAAATTTTTTAGTCAAAACCTAATTTCTCCATGTGTAGAGAAATGATTAAAAAAAATCCAAAAATTAAAATTTGTAGAAAAAAAATGATTATTGTCATCGGGTTTTTGGAAATTATTTTTTTACTTGCAAAAGTAAAAAAATATATAAAAAATTGCATTTCAAGAAAAATTTTAAATTAAAAAAAATACATAAAAAGCATGTGGGGGGTGGGATCTATAGACTAACCCACCCCATGGCTTTGGTAGTCAGCTATATGCTGATGTATGGGGTGGGTTAAGAGATTGTCTTCTTTGATGTCTTGATTTACAAGATTATCTTCTTTGATGTCTTGATTTGCAGGTTACTAAAGTGATGATGAGTTTTCATGTTTCAATGGTTGGGTCTACAAGTTATGAAAGTGTGTGGGTTGGCCACTCATTCATTTTTATTGGGATGAATCATATGTGGATTGTCTATATCCACTAGGTTTGATTCATTTTTGTTGTAGATTTCATTAGTTGGCCTTGTTTGTGGTCATTTGTGCATTGATATGTTGTTTCAAGATTGAGAGGATGGATGGTTAGAGTACTTGATTAGTCAGGTGATGGGACAAGTTGTAGTATATGGCTTGATCACAATGTCATGATAGCTTGGTTCATCTATTGGTTATACACTTTCAATAGGAGATTTTAATAGTGATGACTTGGCAGTATTAGATTGGATTGGTTTGTAATGTTTTGATGATGGTTGTATGTATCCTCTTGGATTAGAGATCTTGGTTTCACTTGCTTATTATTGATATTGTAGTTGAGTGCGTGTAGACCTAGATGATCTTCATGAAGAGGATGATTATCATGATTCCATGGGTATGTGCAGGATCATGATGGGCCAAAAAGTGGCGATATCATGGGTATGTGTAGGGTATATGGTTGACGACTTCTTTTTACCCAAAATTGATGAAACAAAAAGGGTTTTTAAAGGATATTCTTAGCTTTCCACCAATATAAATTATTCTTTACTTTGAATTTAATAAATAATTATTATTCATTTTCTATTTGAATTATGACTAAATTCTTGATTGATAGGTTGCTAGAAAAACATCTATAGGTTTCAAACAATATCACATTTTTTAAATCCAAACCATGTGTCATATTCTATGCTTCACATACTATAGGATTAAAAAAAATGAATTTCATAAAGTTTTGACCAAGTTAAGGTAGTCAAACATACGAGTTTTTATATTTTTAAAAAATTTGTAATAAAAAAATCATAATTAATTATTTACATGGAAAAAAATTACAAAAAAGTATGTATCACATCGGGACATGAGTCCTCTACTTATATCTAAAGTATTATAAAAAAATATTATCATTTTACTGTGGCTAGGGTGGTCAGACAGACACCTACTTATTTTTTCCCTTAGATTTAAGTACTATTGCATTGAAAATTTAAATTTTCACCAGATAGATTTAAAAAAAAAAACCTAGTAGTTTAGAAACTACATTGAATTTCCTACAGATTCTATAATTACATATTTTTGAAATAATATAGATAACTTATTCAAATTTTTATGTCAAGTTGCGTAACTTTGATTTTTCTGATTTTTTTTCCATTTAAGGGCCTATTTTTTCCATGATGATCCTACACATACCCCCATGTGTAGCTCATACCACAGTTAAGTGGGAATTTTTGGTAGTGACATGGATGCATCATTGGTTATGGTTATCTTCAAGTGATTGGGGATATGGTTTCTTGGTTTAGAGTGATTTTTTTATTATGTCATGATATACTCTTGATTGAACTAGATTAGAGTTTGGCATGGTACATGTGTTCTCTTGATACCAAGATCTTTGCATTAGTGCATGCAATCTCCTAGGAGGAGATGGTTAGATCATGTTGTTATGATAGGTTCTTGATTTTGCGGTTGGAGCTTTGACATTGATCTTGGTAGTTCTCTTTGCATTGGGTACATTGATCATTTGCTTGATTACTTCATGATGGTGCTATATTGCATTTGGAGTATGGCATGGACTGATTGGTTACAGATATTCATGGATACTTGGAGACTTAGGTGATGGTTGGAATTCTCTTGTGATTAGAGACATTTGCTTGAGATGGTTACTCTTTGGAGGTTTCAATAGGATGACTAAGGAGCTTTCACCTGGATATGGACTTGAGTTCATGATAGAATGATAGAGGAGATTGTTCTTGGAGTGAGTAATGATGGCTTGGTTATTCTAGAGGAGCATTCTCATTCGCCACTCTTGGTATACTTGGAAGTTTATTATTTGAGAGGTATTTTCCCATTATATCTATTAGATGTGTTATATTTTGTGCTTTGTTTTCTCATGGTATTGAGTTGGTTCATGGTGATTGATTATGGATACTCATTTGAGGATTATTTAGCATTAGTTTATATGCTTTATCTTTCATAGATATGGATCTTGAGCTATGAATAGTTAGTTCTGGAGGATTCATTTTGAAGGATATTATGGCATGATTATCTCATCGTGCATTTGAGTTTATGATATCATTCTTTGATAATGATTGTTAGGAGATGGTTTATGGGCTAGTTTCCAGTTTTGGGGATGGTTACCTTGAGTTTGATCTTCTTGATTAGAGAGGCTTACATCAATGTTGGCATTGTTACATTGATTCATATGTTATACTTGGTCTATGAGATTGAGTGTTATGGATGTTGATGCTTTTCATTTGGGGTTGTTAGGAGATCATACTTGACATAGCAGTACACTTTTGAGGTGTTGGTAGGAGGACATTATGGTTTATAGGTTTTCTCTCTTCATGGTTCCTTCTTATTTTTGGGAGGAAAATGGTGACATGTTGTGATAGATTATGCAGCTCTTTGGGTTGCATGTGTGGATCATTGTTATTGTTCTTGGTACTTCATGCTTTGATTTACTTATCACACCATGATATAGTGTTGATTGGTAGACTTGATATGCTTTGACTTTACCTATGCAATGGGAGTTCCTGGATATGTATGTTCTTCATTGACATGTTTTATATAGGGAGAGCTTGATTGTTGTTTATGGGTTGCATATGTTCTTGGCATGAGTTTACCGATGTATTGATACCTTGGAGGTATGAATGGTGGATGTATTAGCATGTGTTGTGGATGCTATTTTTGATAATGTGGGTTTTTTCAGTTCACAACAACTTGGTTAGAGCCTTTTTTATCACTTGGATTTGATGCTTGTGTTCTTGGATTGGTGCATCTTCACCTTGGCATGTTCCTTTTATTCCATAGGTGGCACATTGGAGGATGAGAGAAGTTCTTGCTTGAGATGGTGGTCACTTTTTCCTTATTGCAAGTATCTTGATGAAGCATGAGAGCATGTTGGAGATTCATGTGATTTCATGTATGGATATGATGATGTATTTCATGTATTGATCCCTTATGCAATGCATACACCAAGTGGGAAAATGTTGCGATATGGTGTTGTACACCATTGCATAAATTGACTTATTATAGTGTTGTAATTAAATAATTATTTAGTTGTGATGCACCTTGGTGGTGTGGTTAATCACACTAGGTAATTATTTGTGGGGCCACTTATGTTGTATTGTAACATTGTATTATTATTTAATGTGTGGGAGACATGTAATAATATGTAATGACCCCTTTCTAGTGGAGGCACTTGAACTTGAATCTGGCACTCAAAGTGTTTCTCAAAGAAACATTAGAGCATTAGAGATTGTGAAATTTTAGTGATAATATTGAATAAGGTCAAAGATGATATGAATATTTCTTTTTAGTCAAAGGGTTATTCATTCCTTTCACTCTGAATGATTCTTCTAAATATATTTCATAAATAGTTTAGGGTAGATGTTAAGACCCCATAGATGGAACTTTATTATACCATTAATCACCCTAGCGAATGGATAGGGTCATTATCAAGATGAGGTTTGATAATTGCTAAAAGCATTATTATTGGTAAGTCAAGTAATATATATATATAAAATCTTGTATGTTACAGTATTCTGAGCAAGTAGTGATAACAAAACTTCATATTTGAATCCAGTCATGCACCACAACCATGATGGAAAAGGTAAATCCCCGAAGGCTACATTTCTCTATTTGTCTTGCTCCTCCTCACGTCCTTCACTCCATATCCTATGCTTCCTTTTCTCCCTAGTGATGGTAGAACTCTTGTACTTTATAAAGGAAGGAAAGAATTAACTTAAGTATCGAACCTGGCCTAAGGAAGACTCACGTCCTGAGCCAAATCGTTCCCCTTCAACCAATATGTTGCTTGAAGTCATGACTCCTTATTCCAATCTCTCCATGCCTTTCAAAGAGCCCCATAAAAGACAGACTATTCTTTGATTAAAGTTTAGATATTGTTTGCTTTTCTTTGGGAGATCATTGCCATGATTAGATTTATTTAGGAATTCAATGCTTCTTTAGCCGATTGAGTTTAGAGCTTAATATTTTACATTTATGATATTATATTTTATAGTTTATATTTATAATGTCATCAATAAATATCTTATATCATATATTATAATGTTTAATTTGGGATTACTCACATTTTGATGTTTATTGTATTTATATTTTGGTAATTATTAATTTATAAATATTAAATTGTTAATATTAATATATATTCTAGCTTTGACAATTATAATTATATTATAATATTCAATCGCTAATATAAGTTATTCCTATGAATTTCATCTATTAAATTATATTAAATTATAATATTCTCTATAATAATTATAATTGCAATTTTTTGAATTGGATTTTTTTTTTTGTGTTTTGATATCTTTAGTGTTGCAATTTCGGGGGACATGACAGTCTTCCCCACCCAAGATTGCTTGTCCTCAAGCAATCACAATTCCATACATATTTTACCTCAATAGTTACAATGCCTCAACTCCAAAAGTAGTTTGACAAACAAAATTTAACTCATCTTTAAGCATAAGACACTATGGAGGAACCTTGTTTGAAGACACATCAGGCATTTGAATATACATAGATCACATGGTATATGTTTGAATGCATTTGAATACATAAGTCACACTTGAATATATTTGAATTCATAAGTCATGAGCCACACTTGAATACACTTAGGATAAGAATCTTAGTCATATAACATACTTAATAATGTACACGTAAGACATGAATCAAACACCGACATACAATAGATACACACATAAACACTCATGTTGAATACACACCATACATGGAGCAAATTATCATACATGAAACCATCACAAAGTATGTGCATAAGATATTGTAAGCCACAATCCCCCTAATAATGAATCCAGTAACATATGAAGCATGATAAGATATACATAAAGCCTATTCAAGGCATTGAGAGGGAACTCATGTATGAAGAATCTTGAAAACATGAATTAATCACACATGAAGCTTCCATAGAATAATCATGCTGAAGGAACATCAAGTAATCACTTGCAAGGTATGATACATATACTTAGGGAATACAAGTAAGGCACATCGATACACTCAAGGTATGCAGATATACATGAAGTATACATGTTCAATCAGAAGTGTACTCATATAACACATGTAGTAAACATGCTAAAGCATAGTAGGCACAAGCAAGTTTATAAGACATGAGGTACACTCATAAAATATGAATCATACATTTGAATACACATAAGCAGTAAAGCATGAAGTACACACTTGATTATTATAGCATTAAGTACACATGAAAATGGAGTAAACATTATGAGAACACACCAATCTTGAAAGACATATTAGAAAGTTATCCATAGAGCGGTCATGTTGGATATATGCATACAACACATGAAGGAAACATGAATACATGTGTAGAGCATAATCCTGGCACAGATTACACATGAAGAATTAAAATACACTAAATACACTTATAAATAGATAGGGTAAAACACACAATGTAAGACAAATACACACATAAGTGACAAGCAATCAATTACACATACGGCATATAAATCATATAATTATACTTAGGAAAAGAAATACACTTGAAGTACATATGTAGAGCACATAAACTTAGACAAGGTATCCAATGCATAAACACTCATAAGGTAGGAAGCAATATAGATACACTCTAACATGAAGCATACAAAGAGGAATCACACACATGGAGTGAGAAGCACTTAGTCATTACTTAAGACATGAATACATGTAGAGTATTCAAGTACACTCAAATTTACTTCTATGCATGGCATATCATGCATTCAATAAATAGAAAATACACAATATGAAGCATTCATTTGAGTATACATAAAGCAAAAAGTGATCATACATATAGAACATAGATATAAGTATGCTTGTAGATACACTCAAAAAATACAAACAATTACATATAAGGCATGAATTTCACAAACACAAGCATACGCTTAGGAATGGAGTAGTCATGTATAAGAGTACATCAGTCATGAAGTGGAAAAGTAAGATGCTAACTAAGAAACACGATAAGTTTGGTAAAACATGGAGTATATGTGTGAATAATACATGAAGTGTATGTACGAGTGCATGAAGTCACAAATCATACGTATGAATACATGTAAGTTGTAAAGTATACACTTGAATGCAAGTCACAACAAATACCATGTCATATACACCCTAATACATCATCATGAAGGACACACTTGAATTAAAAGTCATAGGGTAAACAAGTACCAAGTCAGAGGGTATACACTCAAATACAAATACAATCACAAGTCATAGAGCATATACTCAAACACAATCACAAGTCATAGAGTATATACTCAAACACAATCACAAGTCATAGAGTATACATTCAAATAAAAATACAATAAAATGAAATATGCCGTTAGACAATTTGGGAAGGGGGATTCTGTGCATCCCATACTACACCGTGGATCCATCCACCATCCCAAGGTCATCAAGTATATACATGAGTATGAAGTAGACACTTGAATACACGTAATATGCAAGTACTAAAATATGTAACAAAGCATACACAAGTCACAAAGTGAACGTTTGAATACACATAAATTATCTCAAAGTATATACTAGAATATATATAAGACACACGTAGCATTGACTCAAACAACACTTTGCTGAAGTTATTAGACTTCTCAATCATAGGTATGGTTAAGTAGGGTGGATACAATGGGATTCCCATAGAGTTTATCTCCTCCAAGCCCAAGGGTGGCTATGACAGGCCCCCTTGGCCCACGATGGTAGACCGCCAATCATCATTGTGAGTTGGCGTACTTGGGTGATTCTCTAGCACCTTGGTGCAGGAGCACACCTAGGCTAACCTCCATAGTTATGACATTTTGGATTGTATCTGACATTAGCCAAGTCAGAGTATGTGTGTGTTTATTTTGGACCTTAGAAGGTCATTGCTATGGTTAGGTGAACTAGTCATTAGGACTAAGATTCACCAAAGTTTAGTCATCATTGATAGTTTAGCTTTAATTAGCCTTAGTAGCCTATGTTGGGATTTGAGTCTTAAATGTGTTCTAAACACATGAATGTTGTTAGAAAGATTCCATGAGGTAGTTAAGGGAGTTGGATGCTCGAAATATAAGAGATAGAGGTCCTAGGAGTTAGGAAGATGGCATAATGGTTTGTTGCCTAAAGTTGTTACAAAGTTGTCATGACAACATTTTCCCTTATGGAAAATGTTGCATGCAACTCAGTTATCTTGGATCCCCTTAAAGATAGGAGTGTGGGATCGACCAACACACCCTAAAAACATGGTGAATGGCATCTATGAGAGAAGAAGGCTCGAATTTAGAAGTTAGTTTTTTTGTAATCAAGCTTTTGGTTTTTGGAATAGAAGAAAGAAGTCTACAATTTCTGTGTTTTCTGAATGTTTTGAAGTAACAGTGATATCAAGTGGATTGAATGTATTAATTTGACATTGTATTAATGTTCATAGGGTAGTTCTAAGTCTTTTCCATCTTGCAAGCAAGTTAATTTGAGTAATTTAGTGTTTTGAATTCATAGGTTAGGGTCTTGAAGTTTTTCTGGTCCTGTCCTGACCAGTTTGTCTTTTCATGGCTCCCCCATGAAATATAGCCACGGGAATTTCCTGAGAATAGATGGAATTATTAGGGGAGCCATTTATCTGTACATATTTAGTGGTAGGAGTCATGAAGAGTCGAGCATGTATTTTTAAAATCAAACCCTAGGTGAGCTTAAAGTGCCCGATTAGAGGTTTGACAGTGAAGAATTGAAGAGATCAGGTAGGGGAAAGAGGTAGAGTATAGAACAAGTACAGTTCTAGGTAGGTTATAGTCATATCATAACATGCTAAGAGGATTGAGGGTTTGTCAATCCATTTGTTGAGTTAAGGAACAAGAAATCAGTAGGATCCTAGTAATTAGGCCTTTTAGCCCTAGTTGACCTAGATAATAGGAAACCAGTGTACAGAGGGCTTAGGAGACAAAAATATTTTGAATATTTTAGAGGATAAAAAAGGGTACTTGAATGTGAATTTTTTTTTTGAGGTTATTTGGTAAGTTTGGGAAAGAGAGACAAAAAGGTCACTGTCAAGGGCTACAAGGGATTAGGCCTCCTCAAGACAAATTCTTGGAAACAGTAATAAAGAAGATTGAAGACCATCCAAGATGGATCTAGTTGGATGTACTTGGTATGTTCCCAACATGATTAGCACCCCTGCAGACAGTTCAAGGTTTTGTGTGATGTTGGCACTTAGAGTCTTCTAAGTGGAGGAGATAGTTTACCAGTTCAAAGTGGTGTTAGTCTTTCAAGGTGAAGCACAAGTTGTGAAACTCTTGGAGAGGAGTTGGATCAGGACTTAGTTAATTATCTAAGCCTGACATGAACCTAGATGATATCAGGTTCCTGGATGAAGACAGGGAAAAGTCTTCTTAGCTAGTTGTGCAAGCAAGCCTAGGAACACTTACACCACACCTGCTATCCCTATTTGCACCTCCTATTTCCCCATCTCCTACTATGATGGAGAGTTTCTCAAGTGGATCCAATCATGCGATCGTTTGTAGGAAGGATTTCCATAGGAGGCCCATAGATATTCTCTCTAAGCCCAAGAGTGGATACGACAAGCCCCCTTGGCCCAACAATGGCAGACCACCAGTCATCATTGTGGGTGGAGTACTTAGAGGATAAATCTAGCACTTGCTCAACCTATCAGTCCCATCCCTGAACCAACAACATGATTGATTGATGATACAAAAAATTGCATCTAATGATCATTATATTGACAATTTACTCATAATTATACCATGCTATGGGGATTCATGAATTTATCAAGGTATTAAATGTAAATAAACTGTTTACCATATGAATGTTTATGCAAAAGTCCCTTATGATATTCAATGTTTATACTTTTACATTCATCAATTATTAAATATTAGTAACATTAATATAAATTACCAATTCCTTATATATTTATCAATCTTTAATAATCACATTCATAATCAAATATTATTTTCTTATTATATTAAGGTACTTATGATTGCTAATGAGAGCACTCACCTGATACTTACCACTTTGCTCTGCAGAAACCTTCAACCAACGATGTTGCCTTCTTATACTACATTTTAATAAAATGATAGATCATCATGGCATTGTTAGATGTCCAATATTAGCAACACTATAATAGTGGCCTTTCCTTTTTGGTAAGTTTGCATACACTATCTTCACAGGATGGCAGGAAGGTGGCTCTGATACCACTTGTAATGACCCCTTTCTAGTGGAGGCACTTGAACCTGAATCTGACACTCAAAGTATTTCTCAAAGAGACATTAGAGCATTAGATATCATTAAGTTTTAGTGATAATATTCAATAAGGTCAAAGATGATATGAATATTTCCTTTTATTCAAAGGGTTATTCATTCCCTTCACTCTGAATGATTCTTCTAAATATATTTCATAAATATTTTAAGGTAGATGTTAAGACCCCATAGATGTAACTTTATTATACCATTAATCACCCTAGCGAATGTATAGGGTCATTATCAGGATGAGGTTCAATAATTGCTACAAGCATCATTATTCGTAAGTTGGGTAATATATATATATATATATATAATCTTGTATGTATTGATGGTTTCCACCATTTAAGTCTCAGCCCTCTAATGTATCTTCAGTATTTATATCTTTGAAGTTATCAATGTTGCTTATTTAATGTATTCTTCTTTAAGCTTATTGTCAATATCCATTAAGTCTCAACCCTCTAATGTATCTTCAGTATTTATATCTTTGAGGTTATCAATGTTGCCATACAAATTGGGATATATTATCTATCCCCAGTACTTCTCAATGTTAAACTAAATAAATGCATAAATAAAGAGGGCTGGTAGACAAAGAAAAATAGACACCGGATTTTCCCATCTCCTTATTGGTTACCTAGAATCTTATCACACACAAATAAGAACATTCCTGCAATACAACGTAAAGTAGAATTGAATGAATGAAGATTACCATGGGATAGCCACAATCAACTTAAGATTAAAAAGATGAATTATGTGATTCAACCACATGTGAATTCAACAGACGAGCTATTGAGAAACCCCTAGCGCATACAGAGTATGTTACGGTATGCTGAGCAAATAGTGATCACAAAACTCCATTATGGAATCCAGTCGTGCACCACAACCATGATGGGAAAGGTAAATCCCTAAAGGTTGTGTTTCTCTGTTTGTCCTGATCCTCCTCACGTCCTTCACTCAATATCCTATGCTTCCTTTTCTCCCCAACAATGGTAGAAATCCTGTACCTTATAAAGGAAGGAAAAAATTAGCTTAAGTATCAGACCTTGCTTGAGGAAGAGTCATGCCCTGAGCTAGATCACTCCCCTTCAACCAATACTTTGCTTGGAGTTGCAGCTCCTTATTCTGATCCCTCCATGCCTTTCAAAGAGCCCTATAAAAACAAATCATTCTTTAATTAAATTTTAGATATCGTTTGCTTTTCTTTTGGAGATCGCTGTCATGATTAGATTTATTTAGGAATTCAATGCTTCTTTAGCTAGTTGAGTTTAGAGCATAATATTTTACATTTATGATATTATATTTTATAGTTTATATTTTTAATGTCATCAATAAATATCTTATATCATATATTATAATGTTTAATTTGGGATTACTCACATTTCGATGTTTATTGTATTTATATTTTGGTAATTATTAATTTATAAATATTAAATGGTTAATATATATTCTAGCTTTGACAATTATAATTATATTATAATATTCAATCCTTAATATAAGTTATTCCTATGAATTTCATCTATTAAATCATATTTAATTATAATATTCTCTATAATAATTATAATTGCAATTTCTTGAATTTGATATTGTTTTGTGTTTTGATATCTTTGGTGTTGCA
This sequence comes from Sequoia sempervirens, assembly GCA_007258455.2. Classification (NCBI taxonomy): domain Eukaryota; kingdom Viridiplantae; phylum Streptophyta; class Pinopsida; order Cupressales; family Cupressaceae; genus Sequoia; species Sequoia sempervirens. The sequence continues at coordinate 46,231 of VDFB02278950.1, forward strand.
ATTTTAGAGAACTTGACCTAATAATTTAATAATGGGGAAATATTAAATAAGAGGTTCACAGTTTTGTATTCACATGGTTTTGTGGTACATGGTTTTACCTTACCACTAGGGTACATGTGTAGGATCATCATGAAAAAAATAGGCCCTTAAGTGACAAAAAATTCAGAAAAATCAGAGTTAGGCAACTTGACATAAAAAATTGAATAAGTTATCTATATTATTTCAAAAATATGCAAGAATAGAAGATGTAGAAAATTGAATATAGTTTCTAAACTACTAGGTTTATTTTTTTTAAAAATAAATCTTTTTGGTGAAAATTTAAAATTTCAATACATAGTACTTAAATTTCAGGGAAAAAATAAGAAGTAGGTGTCTGTCTGACCACCCTAACCATAATAAAATGATAATTTTTTTTATATTATTTTAGATATAAGTAGAGGACTCATGTCTCGATGTGATGCATATTTTTTTGTAATTTTTTTCTAAATAAATAATTAATTATGAAAAATTTATTAGAAATTTTAAAAAATATTAAAACTCTTATGTCTGACCACCTTAACTTGGTAAAAAATTCATAAAATTCAATATTTTTTAATCTTATAGTATGCGAAGCATAGAATGTGACTCATGTTTCAGATTCAAAAAATGTGATACCATTTGAAAGCTATAGATGTTTTTCAATCAACCTATTAATTAGTACTTTAGTCATAATTCAAATAGAAAATGAATAATAATAATTTATTAAATTCAAAGTAAAGCATAATTTATATTGGTGGAAAGTTGAGAATTTCCTTTAAAAACCCTTTTTGTTTCATTAATTTTGGGTAAAAAAAAGTTGTCAACCACATGGGCCATCATATCAGTTACATATCGCCACTTTTTGGCCCATCATTATCCTGCACATACCCGCTAGTTATATTTTGTGCGAGCTTGTGTCTACAAAAGAAAACATGTGTAGTTGTTTAGGTTGGTTGAGTGGGTTGGATGTCATTATTTATTCTTTCTGAGGAGTGCATATGTGAAGCATGGCATGGGATTTGTGGATTCATGCTTGGACACATGAGAGTGCATTGGAGGGCTTGATGCTTTAGAGGTATTCATTGTAACTCTTGTATTCCTTTATTGTTGAATAATATGATGGAGTATGGATGCTTTTGGAGGCTGGATTTTTCCCTCTTGAGGGTTTTCCTAGGGTATATCTTGTGTTATCTTATGGTTTGTCTATTTGATCTATGCAATATGGTTACTTGTATGCATATTTATCTCTCATGGGTTATGTAGGAAATGAATTAATATTTTGGGTTTCAATGCAATATTTCCTAACAAAGATAAGAAGCCTGTTACAGAAAAAAAAGAATACCCAATTAGTTCTATCAACAAAAGAAGAAGCTGAATCCCAAAAGAACTGATGTTCATGGATTTACAAGGGTAAAGATATGAGGAAGCCAAAGCAAAGAATACCCTCTCATTTGGCTCAAGGAAATACTATGACTAGGTACCCTTCACACTTTTTATGGATACTATTATACATGCAATCAATTTGGTCATAGGGCTAGAGAATGTAGATTAGTTCCTAAAAGGAGTACAAATTTTGTAAGTAAAAATCCATTTGCTCCTTTACTGGATATGAATGTAATGTGTTAAAATTGTAACAATGAACTGGTCATTTAACAAGAAATTGTAGAACAAAGTTCATAAGATCAAATATACTGAATGAGAAAAAGAAAAACACACCACCTAAAATAAACAAGGAGTCTACAAATCCTTTGAAGAAGGAAGAAAAAGTGGAAAAGAAACCTAAGAAGGTGTTGAAAGAAAAAAAAATAGATGCTCACACAATTAATGATTGCACAAATGACACTTCATGCCAAAAATAAAAAATTGTGGGTGATAGATAGTGGCTGCTCCAAACATATGATAGGAGATAAGTGTAAATTCATTCAACTCAAGAAATGTAAAGGAGGCTCAATTAGTTTGGGTGACAACATTGCAGTAAAGATCTGTGTTAAAGGAATATTGCTCATTTAGATGGTAAAAAGATCACCAAGGATGTCCTTTATGTTGAGGGACTAAAGCAAAAATTACTAAGTGTAAGTCAAATGTGTGACAATGGTTACAAGGTCACATGCAATTCAAATGGTTGTAAAATAAGAAAGGATAGAAAAAAAATTGCACAAGGAGTTAGAATAGATAGCAATCTTTACAATCTTTATGAAGTTAAAGGTCAAACCTGTCTGATAGGTCAAGCAAATGAGAGTTGGTTGTGGCATTGAACATGGGCATGCAAACTTTGATAATTTGGTGAAAATAAGCTCTAAAGGTCTGGTAAAACACATGCCTATGATAACCAAGCGCACAAATACTATTTGCAAAGAATGTCAATAGGGTAAACAACCAAGGGTTAAGTTTAAAATAAAAGAATATTCAACCATAAAGCCCTTACGGTTGGTTCATACTGACTTATGTGGACCTACAAGGACAAGAGGAATTAAAGGTGAAAAATACTTCATGTTGCTAATTGATGATTATACCAAGATGACATGGGCAACCCTTCTAAAAGAAAAGTACCAAGCATTTGAAAGATTCAAGATTTTTAGGAAAATGGTTGAGGAGGAGACTGGTAGAAGGATCAAATTCTTGAGATTAGATAGAGGAGGAGAATTTACATCAAGTGAATTTATTGAGTATTGTGAAGCACATGGAATTAAATGACAATATTCTGTGCCAAGAACTCCACAATAGAATGGGGTAGTAGAGAGAAAGAAAAAAATAGTCAAGGATATGGCCAAAACAATGTTGAATGAGGCCAAGTTAGCAGATATGTCTTGGAAGGATGTAGTTCATACAATAGTGTATATTTTGAATAGAGTCCAAATTAGAGCACACAATGATAGTACTCCCTATGAAATATGGTATGATAAGCTCGCTTAAGTCAAATACTTCAAGGTATTTGGAAGAAAATGTTACATTAAGAGAGAAGAAGATAACTTGAGAAGCTTCAACTATAGATGTGATGAAGGAATATTCTTAGGACATTCCACTCAAAGTAAAGCTTACAAGTGCTACAACAAGAGGCTACACAAGATAGTGGAAATCATCAATGTCAAGATTGATGAGAACATTAAACCTGTAAAATATGATAAGAATAATTTTGAAGAGGACTTAGATTATGAAGAAGAAGAGCTTGAAGAAGAAATTGAAAGAGAACCTATGAAATATGTTCAAAAGGATCACCCTGCAGGTTAGAGTATTGGTGATAAAAATGAAGATATATAGACACGAAGAAGACTTGCAAAAGTAAGGAACAAGTAAATTTTTCTCTCTTGTCACAAATTGAGCCTAAAAGCTATATTGAGGCCAAAAAGGATGAAAGATGGATAAAGGCCATGGAAGAGGAACTCAATTAGATTGAAAAGAAAAAGACATGGGAATTAGTTCCTAGACCCCCAAGAAAGAATGTGATTGGTACTAAATGGGTGTTAAAAAAAAGCTAAATGAATATGGAGTTGTTGTAAGGAACAAGGAAAGGTTGGTGTGCATGGGCTATGCACAAATTGAAGTCATTGACTTTGAAGAAACATTTGCAATGGTTGCAAGATTAGAAGCAATAATAATGTTTCTTGCATTTTCAATTTATAAAGTATTTAAAGTATATCAGATGGATATTAAATCTGCATTTTTGAATGGAAACCTTGAAGAGGAAGTTTACATTGAACAACCAAAAGGTTTTCAGTTATTAGAAGAGGAATATTATGTTTGCAAATTACAGAAATCCTTATATGGTCTAAAGCAAGTTCTTAGAGCATGGTACTCAAGATTAGATCAATATCTACAACAACAAGGATTCAAGAAAGGATGTACAAACATCAATTTTATTTTAAATCACAAGGTGATCACATGATTATTGTTGTAGTTTATGTGGATGACATCATATTTGGTGGTAGCAATGATAATATGTGTAAAGTGTTTGCTACCCACATGCAAGATGAATTTGAGATGTCAATGCTAGGTGAATTATCATTTTTCTTTGGTTTACAAATTGTGAAAACTAATGATGGGATATTTATATCTCAAACTAAGCATGCTAAGGAAATTCTTAAGAAATTTGGGATGGAAGATAGTAGACTAGTCAGTACTCCCATGATAACTGGTTGCAAGTTGAGCAAATCAGATCAATCAGCAGATGCAAATTAGATAATGTATATGTCAATGAATGGAAGCTTGTTGTATCTAATTGCATCAAGGTGAAATATTATGTAAGTAGTATGTATAGTGGCAAGATTTCAAGATGATCTAAAAGAATCTCATGTCAACACATTGAAAATAATTTTTAGATACATTAAAAGCATTGTTGGCTATGGACTATGGTATCCCAAGAGAAATGAGTTCAATTTAACTACATATACAGATACTAATTGGGATGGAAGTTTAGATGATAGAAAAAGCACTAGTGGTGGAGCATTGTTTTTGGGTGACCAAATTGTTTCTTGGATGAGAAAAAAGTAAGAATCAATTACTCTATCCACAACAAAAGTAGAATATGTAGCATCAACAACATGTTGTACTTAGGCATTATAGATGAAACAAACACTTACAAATATCAAGGTTGAGTACAATAACCTTATCTCTATTCTTTGTGATAATTCAAGAGAAATAAACATCTCAAAGAATCTAGTGATGCACTCTAGAGAAAAGCACATATCAATAAAATATCACTTCATTAGAGACAAGGTTGCAGACAAGGAAGTTAGCATGGAATATGTTCCCACCAAAGAACAGGTTGCTGACATATTTACAAAACCTTTTCCCAAGGAACAGTTTGAATATCTGAGGAAAAAATTGGGAGTAATTGATCCCATGTCATATCACTAAATTTTAGTGATAAGGAATTTGTCTATGGGGAGCTTCACTATTAGTTTATTCATCCTTGGATATGAGGGATTGTTGGCTTATGAATCTTTTCTTTGTCTTTGGATTGCTTGTCAAAGGGGGAGTAAGTATGTCCATCTTGTGATTTCCCTTTTCCATTGATGTTAAAGGGGGAGATATTGAGAAAATTCTTATCCAATTGAGATGAGAGATATGTCTAAGGGGGAGTTGCTATGTTTGTGTACTCATGGTATATTCAATTTTAATTGGTACAGAGCAGTTTGAGCATTTGGTTTTTCCATCAATGACAAAAGGGGAGATTGTTTTCATAATATTTTCATTGATTTCAAAAGGAAATCTTATATATGTCAAAGGAGGAGATAGTAGTAATGAGATTGATTGATGTCAAAAAGGGCATCGGTCTCACCTCTTATTGATTTCCATAAGAGAAAAAGAGTTAGTCATTTTTGATTAAGTCTACAAGGTATCAAGAATTGGGCATTGGGAATAAACATTACCATTCACCTCAAAGGATTTCAGTAAGGAAATTGAGTTAAGTTTGAAATGGTTTCGAACATTAGGACTCAGACTACATGGTTGTGCCTTATCTTTTGTTAAAAAAAAGGTAGAATTATTAAATCTCGAGCATCAGTCAAGCTTTGGGCTTCGGAGTTAAGGCTAACGCGTTAACATTATGTTTGTGGAAGAAGGAATGGAGGAACCTGGACCTCTATACCCTAAAATGGTTTCGGTAACTTGCAAGTTGTTCTTAAGGCTTATGCCTTAACTGTTTGGAAGGTATGTAGTATAGAGGAAGAGCAACCTTCAACCTTAGAAAATGGAAAGGCTATGAATGATGATTTATTGCATCATGAAATGAAATGAAGGATTAAGGTTCATTGAAAGGCAGGTAACCAGTAAGAAGGATGCCTGAAGGCTGACACCTGAAAGTGTCAGAGCTAGAGGGAAGATGATGATCACAACATTTGTACATGGTGACATCAACAAGGAAGGCATATAGAGCTTCAAATTTCATAGTTCGAGCTTACTTAAGCTTTTCCAATGCACAACAAGCAAGAAGGGAGATAAGCAACTCCCAGCCCCCAAAGTGAAGGAAATGGAGAAGTAATTCCATAAGATGCCTGTGTTGACTTGAGTTGATGCATGTGATTTTGCAAGAATGGGACACATGGCAGAAAATGACTGGTTGATGATTCATATCATTGTTGTGAATCACGTTGGCATGATTTTTAAAAAATAAAATCAATAGTAATTGTTTAAAGGCATTAAATTGATTAGTAGAAATCTAAAATGTGTAGAAAAGTTGTTAGATATCAAATCATGGCGCCAAACTAGAAATTAATGGATGACATTCAAAGTAGGAGCATGTCAACGACTAGGAAAATATAATGGCAATGAAACCCTCATTCAAACTGGTAGTCGACATAGAGCACAAAATTAATGTTTGTAACCATTCTAGCTACCAGGTTTAGTGGTGATTGGATCCTTTGAGTGGCAAAGATCACATTCCTGACAAATAGAAGATTGGATATAAGGAATGTGATTTAACGAAAACAAACCCTAGATTGGTTACATACTAAAAATGACATTGGTACAAAATTTTATTTTGATGGCGAGTTGTGTAATGAACATATATCTTCTTGAAGAAGATAGTGGGAAAAATCTAATAGGGGATTTGTATAGTGGTGCAAGGCTCGAGGTAGTAATTGTAGGCTGATGGAGTTAAGCAACAAGTGAAGACAATCAAAATTGGCTAAGTGTTGTAGTAGCAAAGTGCAAGAGTGTAAGAGAGGGAGAGTGAGTCAAGTTGCAGAGAGAGAATGCATTAATCTTGAATGACTAGAACCCAAACAAAAAGTAGAAGGTCATAATCAGGGTTTATCTCTAAGGGCAGAATAAAGGAGGTGCAAAGTAGAGAATTGGGCTTCAGAAGCTGCAACAAGGTGTTGAACAGTTGCAAATTAAGTTGCAACATTGAACTATGTTCTATTGAACAAATTGTAATAACTTATATTATAAATATGATTGGTGGGTGCCATCAAATGTTTGGGTAGGTGCTCAGAATAGGGAGTGGGTGCTTCCTTGGAGTAGGTGCTCCTAAAACTAGGGGATTGGTGTTTCCTTAGGGTAGGTGCACTTAAACTTTGTAACATAACTTTTGATTATGAGAATTGATTAAGATAGTAGCTCCTAGTAGCATTTCTCACCGCGGTTTTTCCTTTCCTAGGTTTTCCACATATATCTTGTGTTAAGTGTTATTGGATGTGCGTGGTTATCTTTCTAAGTATGTTTTCTTAATCTTCTCTAATAGAGTTAAAAGGAAATAACCTATTAGGTTCTTTTAGTCCTACTAGATTTTAAAGTTATCTATTGATTTACCCCCCTCTTGGTAGATCATTGTGTTCTAAAAATAACTACCCTAGAACACAATTTTAGCACTAAAAATGGTAAGAGTATAAGATTATGTATGCAATTAGAAAAAGAAAAGGTGAATTTCAACTTATAGGTGCTCCAATAGTGCAAACCCTAATTTATTCTGGACATAGAAAGCTTGTTCTTCGTAAGGTTCAATCTCTAGTCACTTCCAAATACTTTGGTGAATTGGAATTATGATTTGGAGTTAGATTTTATGGAAAAATGCATTAATTTTAGGATTTTTTGCATCACATATGCCATTACCATTCATTCACATAAACTAAAACAATTGCATCTACCCATTTTTTCAATTTTGAATTTGAGCCATTGATTTGGGGATGAGCTATACCTTTGGATGACTCAGATTGGGTCAACCAAGTTTGAAAAAACTTGACTATCATATACCTCCATGTTGAACCAATAGAATTTCACCACATGGAAAAGCCTACCCAATGTCATTATAGGTCCCACTACTCTTGGGGTTGTCAAAAGAGCTGACATGGTGATTCCCCACATCCTTGTACTCATGTACTAAGAAATAGATCAAAGGGTGTGGAATTGTGAGGAAGTCAACTAGATGTTGCCACATATAACTTGTGCACCTTTTAACCTCCCAAGTATTCACCCACACAGGCAATTTTTATCATATGTTTTATCTTTCTATAATTTAAATAGTTAGGATTAAATCATCATATCAAAATTTCGTCAGAAAATTACCATGTGTATTTAGATACACACCTTTTACACTTCAATACATCATCTCACTACTTAGTAAAATATTTGATTTGATTTAACACATCATCTGACGCTTGAGATCTTGCCACTTGGCATCATTCCACATGCACATGATCAACCAAGGTCTTTAGAGATGGTCCCCTTCAGGATTGTGGGGAATGGTCAAGATGGTGCAACATGGCACAATGAGAAACTTTAGATCACGAACCCACAATTTAGCTTTACAAAGACGCACAGAGCCCACTAGACATGTGGCACCTTCCCTCTTCCCCACACTAAAATTTTAGTGAATATTTTAATCTATGCGGGATGACAAGGACCAATGAATATTGAACACATATCAAGTGTGGGACTAGGTCGTGCCTCACTTAGGGATTTATTAAGCATGTGCTTAAAGTTGCGACTTAAGTTAGGCCCATTTTTACTAGTTCAACATGAAACTTAGGACTTAAAATTATTTCTGACCTTAGATAAGGGAAAATAGACATTATTTAATAATATTTCATAACCCACAAGAATTTAAGACTTAAGAAAATATTTCAAAAGGAAATTACCAGCAAGACTAGAATGTTGGGGTCAGTGACAACAAAACTTCAATGAATCAAGTTGTAACATGGAAAACTAGAAACAAACAGTGATGGGTCAATGAGCAAACATAAAATAACTAAGGCTTTACATTGTTAGGGTTTAAAATGTTTTTTATCCCTATGGTGAACCCTAAGTGCATGAAACAACAAACCCTAGCCAACAAAGAACCAAAGAAATGATCAAAAACTTTGAAATTTATACCAAAACCACAAAAAATTTCAAGAGTCCTATCAAGGGGTTTGGGAGTGATTGATCCCCTTACACAAGGGATCTGTCTCATAGAAAAATGGATTATTAGATCTTTTCATGGAGTAGCTCCTTGTAAGTCACTTATTAGACACAAAATAACTATGATTAAAGGAAACAACTCTTGGAAAGAGGTTGGGTGGAAAGATAAAATTCTTATGGAAAAATATTTTAAACCTCAAGCTTCTAGACAATTCTTAAGCATATGGAATGAATGGAAAAAAAGTGTGTCCTCTTCTTGAATGGAAAGGAAAATACCTTAGTCATGGTGTAACAACCTGTTCCTTGCGTAAATTAAAACTTTCCAAATCTCACTTTATACATGTAAAGGTAACAAGTTACTAAGACAATACAATAAAATTTTTCCTTTCTTTATTGATAAATACATACAAGTTACAATATGTTTCCACATGAATTTTTTTTCATTGCAAATATAAATCAGATTTCAAAAGTAATACAGTTACATACATAGCTTGTAAGCTTTTGCACAAATAGAAGTAAGAAGGTCCAGGAGTCTGTCCTTTCAAATCTTGGTACATCGGCCGCTTGTTGTGGAGGAGAAACATCACTCAGGTGCTTTTCCGCCAACCACAGTCTTATAATGCAGTCCCCCGCATGATCATTTCACAATGAACGACCCTCCCTTCAATGAAGAGATTGGTAGGGTATCCTTTAACGATTACCAACTGAGCATAGTGCTCTATCCTACACAACTAGAACCTTGCTATTTCACAATCACGAACTAGTACTAGGATCACAATGAATTGATAGTGTAGTCTCAACTATCTTACACCTAGGTGAATGTCATACCTTTCACTACTTTGGCCAAAGTATTCTCATTCAGTACTTTGAACGAAGGTCATCTATCATAAACACTACTCAGGGCCGATTTGACTTGGGGCTACCTTACTCTACGCGTAGGCTATGTCCTTCAATGGGTGATTCCGTCACCCCAGACATCCTACAATCATACAAACCTACTAGAAATGAAACAGTCTACACATGTCTTGTATCAATCCTCCTAATTAGGAAATCTTTGTCCTAGGAGTACTTAGCTTGCCTCAGTTATCCTAATAACTTAAGCTAAAAGACTTTACTTGACTTTTCCTTCATTTCGATCCTAGTAGATAATAAGTACATTTGAGTATTCTCCATATACAAAGACCATACACAACATGCAATAATCATTCAAAATAAAAATAAATCCTTCCCTTTTATCTTTTTCCATTATTTCTCTTAAATGTAAGATAAGTAAACTAATCCCTTAAGCTCTTTACTCATATAATCCCTTTTTTTTTACAATCCTTTAATCATTGATTCCGTATATACTCCTCATATGGAGATCATACATATTTTATACCTTAATGCAAAACACACACTAATGCAAATAGGTATACACTCCAGAAAACATGCATAACCATTCCTTAAAGTAATTTACTTACATGGTGCAACATAGAACCATTTTTTTGTTTATCTGAACTGAAGTATTGAACTCAATGTAATTCCCTAACTATGCACATTCAGTATTTACACTTTTAGACTTATACCAAGAAATACACTCTAGAACATGAAAGAAGAAACATCATGCCTAGTATATGCCTTTCAAGCTCCTTTTCAATGCACTTCTGACAACAACCTTCACTTGATGATGACAGAATGAAGTTTTCCCTCTTCATCCTAAGTAGAAAACTCTTCCAAAACACTTTCTCAAAACATAAAACTCTCCACTGGAAAATTGCTAACCAATACTTCACAGTCTAAGAATTACAGATGAAGAAAACTCTAATTCCTTCACTGAAAACACTATGATGCAAAACAGTAACACTAACTCACAACAGAAGCTCACAATTGCAATATAAGAACTCTCTAAAAATGCCAAAGATGAGAAACAAAGAGTGTCATTCGAATGGAGAATAGAAAAGTATTTATAAGCCGAAATAACAACAGAATCCCCATTTCTAGGCATGCAAAATGACAGACTGACATGCTTACCTAGTCAAAACATCACATGGCAGGTTATTAAACCCTTAGTCATGATTTTCAAGGATGATTCGACCTCATGGAGCCAGCAGTTGAAGAATTTTTCAACTCAACAATAAAAAATGCCACCTATAGGTAAACGTTTTATTGCCAGTCATATGAATTTGAAATGGTTTTATTGCTGCGCTTTTAGGTCAACATTCCACTTGTTACAACACTGAAATCCATCGCCATTTCCCTATTCTCAAGTTTGAATACTTCTCCCTGTATTTTTTGCTGCGCAAGAGCTTCCGCATTTTCACGGGAATGTCCATATTTGTTTTCTATTCAATTTTTCCAAAGTTTAAACTTTTCGAATATTTCCTTTGTGAAGTTCGTTTCTTTTTGAAATGTATTTTAATGAGTAAAATATTTCATGTGGCTACATTTTCGAATATTTACTTCCTCTAATATATTGCGATTATATCCTTCATAGAATAATGTTTATTCTTTTAAACATTTGCAATTCTTTTCCTTCATTTAAATTTTAATTATATATATTTGTATATTTTATATATAAATGCATTTTATTAAATATTAATATATCTTTATATATAAACGTATTTATATATAAGAATATATTAATTTTAATATTAACACATTTAATTTATAAAATATATAAATATATAATTATTTACACATTCCTTATGTATTGATGTATATATTAATAATCATTTTATTAATATATATATTTACACATAAAGATATATGTAAATCTCCTAGACAACATTATATGAAATATTATTTATATCAAAGATATTAAGATGAGATGTGTATGTATATACATGCCTATATATTCTTCTTGTGTATACGTATGTATGCTTATATACATGTCGACACATGTGTACAAGCATATCCATCTGCTTAACGTATGTACGTATTGATATGTCTATACATTTAGATATGTGTACACAATATATGTATGTGTATACGTACCCACTTGACCTTTATCATATATCAACTACTTCATTCATACACAGGGAATCACAGTTTAGTCAGACTGACATTTTAACAATCACATCACATAAAGCATAAGGAAGTAAATCAAACTCCTAAGCCTATGGATGACTTATCAAGACTAACTTATCTAACCTGGCTTACTCAATCTATAGTATGTGTGTGTATGCTCAATTTGGTATTCGTTACTGTTTACCTGACCAAGTTCCTCCCTGAATGATTTCTCTCCTCTGTCCAGAGGAATAGTCTTCATACTTGCACACCATGACATGACACCGACAGTCATATGCTCATAACAAGGTAAAAACATCTCACAAGTTAGAATAACATTATTCCATAATTCTATGCAACATTTAATTAAAACTACATCAATTGAAGTAACAATCAAATGAAACCATCATTTAAATAGAATGCCATTATTGATAACAAGAACATCATTGTTTTATTCACCATAAAGATTCAAACATTACAATCAATTTCCCTATGTAATAGTAGCTATAAAATCGGGATGTAACACATGGGATGAGTTTTTCTACCTCGTCTATTTGGTGGAATATATTAATTTTCTTACATGAGAATCCTCTTGCTATTAATCCTCATTTGCATAGCAAGATCTTGTTCAAAAAAGGCATCACCAAATTTAGGGACATTTTAGAGTTCTCACCATTAACTTGGAAAAATGACTTGCAACTTAAATGTGATTTTAGTTTTTCCAATGATCTAATTTGTAAAATTCACAAGGTTCATGATGTTGTCCCTCTAGATCTTCAGCTAAAACTTTGTACCCACATTTCATGCAACTTTTTTAAATATTGGAGGTGGCTTCCAAGTTTTAATATAGAGAATGTCCCTCTACGACTAATATAAAATAAGCTTTTTCCACCAATCCAAGTACAACCAAGATTAAACTTGAAATGGAAATCAAATTGGTTTGAAGCCAAGTGGTTCAGTTTGAGCCTCATTGTTTGGAAATCCAACGATGAAGCTAAAGCACAATTTCTAGCATGGAAGACTATCCACTATAAAATTGTTGTGGGAGAATGTCTTACCTTTATCCCTACACACTCCTCCAAATGTCCTTTTTGTCACAGTTAGAAACCAATCAACATGATTTTTGGATGTGCAAGTATGCTAAGAAAATTTTGCAAATAATCTTGGTCTTTATCCTAGCTATATTTAATAGAAATTTAAGATGGAAATCAACATTGTTTAGGATGTATTGTTCTCAAAACATGGTTTCAAAATATTTTTTGGAATGTATCTTATTGTAAATTTGGAGGCGTTGATGTAAAGTTTTTTTCTCTAATGCCTTCCTTCCTACAAAAATAACTATGCATGGTATATTCTCTAACATTATCTTGCAATAGTCAACACTAGTTAGAGCCTTGAGAGAAAAGCTTTGTTACAATTTAGAGCTCAAGACATAAATAACTCGAGTGCAAGCGCAAGTGGAAACTATTGCTACAAATCACCACATGTATCTATTCTTATGTTAATGAAAATTATTACAGTGGAGCAAGTTCTTTCTACTCATTCTACAGTTATACAATCTCATTCATCTATTTCATGTTGATTAGCTTTGTTGCTAAATATTTTCTATTGTGGCTTATTTGAAGACTTTTGTCTTAAAAGTGACTTCTACAAGCTTTGTAATTTATTTTTAATATTAACAAATGTATTTTTCCAATAAAAATAATAATTACAATACAATTTACTTATTGATTAAATATATAATATAAGAATAAATAAGTTTCTTTTGGTATATAGTATATAAGCATATTTGAAAAATAATATAGTATAGAAACAAATATAAATTAAAAGTAAAGAAGGAATGATATGCATCATAGAATGATAATATATAAGTACAAAAGTGAAATATATAACCATATTTGAAAGTCAAAATATAATAAGTATAAATAGAAAAAGAAAGCAATAACCTCTATATGTTATATAATTAAATAAATTATACATATAAAATTGGAGTAAGTTAAACTATATTTACTCTTACACTCTTCAAATTATATAAAAATAAAGATACTTATGTTTTGCTTAAATATAATTTAAAAGTAAATTTGAGTATAGATGTAAATCAAACTATAGATATAAAAATCCAAAAAGACATCAATGTAAAAGAATCTAGATACTATATAATAAAAATATACATGCAAGAAACAAAAAAAATATAGTAAAGGCTTTGGCAATTATACACTAAGATTATATATATATATATATATATATAAATATAATAATTGAAAGTAAAAGAAACTATAAATATATAATCGAAAGGACACCAAAAAAAATAATGATATATGTATAAGAGATGTACAAGTAGGGGAAAGGACCCAATAGTTGTGCACCCTAACTTTGCGCTTCTAATTATCCTACGTGGAAATTTCAAATCACTCCCAATTTTTTACAACAGCTTACTTGGCAAGTCCCCTGCTTCTAACTAAGGTTTCAGGGCCACATCATCAAATATGATGCCACATCAACATGCTTTTTGTCAAGGTGTCCAAAAAGGCCCAAAAAAAAAGTGAGACCAATACTTGTGAATTCACAACATGTTTTATTGAGCGCTGATGTGGAATCACATGATTGGTTGCTTTTTAGATCAAAGGAATACATTTTGTTTAATTATGGGTAGTTATCATCAACGCTAACAACTTTAAAGTCACAACTATTGGTCCAATATTGATAAAAATATTGGGCATTGTATAAACAACTACTATCACAACTATTGAAACATGCTCAGGTACTGGGTCCTCTCCCCTACATAATGTATGAATAAATAATTAGGATATGTGCGGGATCATGATGGGCCAAAAAATGGCAATATGATGGGTATGTGTAGAGTATGTAGCTAAAAACTTTTTTTTTACCCAAAATTGATGAAACAAAAAGGGTTTTTAAAGGAGATTCTCAAATTTCCACCAATATAAATTATGCTTTGCTTTGAATTTAATAAAATAATTATTATTCATTTTCTATTTGAATTACAATTAAAGTTCTGATTGATAGGCTGAAATTGAAAAAAATATATAGCTTTCAAATGATATCACATTTTTTGAATCTGAAACACGCGTCACATTCTATACTTTGCATACTACAAGATTAAAAAAAAAAAAATTCATGAAGTTTTGACCAAGTTAAGTGGTCAAACATATGAGTTTTTATATTTTTCAAAAGTTGTAATAAAAAATTCATAATTAACTATTTACATGGAAAAAAATTATAAGAAAATATGCATCACATCAGGACATGAGTCTTCTACTTATATCTAAAATCTTATAAACAAATATTATCATTTTATTGTGGTTAGGGTGGTCAGATAGACACCTACTTCTTATTTTTTCCCTAGAATTTAAGTACTACTGCATTGAAATTTCAAATTTTCACAAATAAAATTAAAAAAAAAAAAACCTAGTGGTTTAGAAACTAAATTCAATTTTCTATACATTCTATTCTTACATATTTTTGAAATAATATAGATAAATTATTCAAATTTTTACGTCAAGTTGCCTAACTCAGATTTTTTTGAATTTTTTGCCACTTAAGAGCCCTTTTTTCCATGATGATCCTGCACATACCCATTAATATGTATTTATAAGGTATATTAGTATATAAAACATGTAAGTATATATGAAAGCAATTATGAATATATGCTAGTACTTAAAAGAAAAGGAAAAAGGTGGGAGGTAGGGTGCCCGCCCCTTCCTTCTTTCCTTCACCCACTCGCACGACTGAGTGATTTTTTAGAAGATTTGGTGGCAGAGTGAGAGGACACAGGGGTGCTGACGGGGGTGTGAAGGATATCAGACACGTGGTATGGCCACATCATTTCTTCCTTTTCTCTTGTGGTAGCCTAAGGCATCTTAGTCTGGTGGTCATCGACAAAGGGATTTTTGAGGGGTCCGAGTCAACTCAAAAATGGGAGCTTCATGGAGGTGACCGCCATTTTAGTGAAATACGATGGCCTTGCCAAATGGTGAGGCATGAAGGGTATGGAGTTTACGTTAGATCATGCAAATTGGCTTGGTGGTAGTCGGTCTTTATTATGAGGTGATGCCTTGGTTAAAGCCTATTTTTGGAGGACAAAAACCACATGCAAGGATGGATTTCCTTACATCATCATTATTCCTTGCTCGTGTGTCTTGATTCGGCCTTGTCGATTGTGGGCTTTAAAAATGTTGGTGGGTGGTGGCATTTCATTTGAGTGCTTTTCAAAAAAAAATTTTGTTGGTTGTCTCTGTGTAGGTGGTTTTTCGGTTGGGGTGATGATAATGGCAAAGCTGAGCCATTCAAAATTAATTATTTTAGTCTCCATGGAGGGGATGGAATATTTTGGTGTGGATACTCCTATTTCTTTGGTGGCAATGAAGAGGCAAGCAATGTTCACAAAAATCACAGGTCAAAGGCTTAAACACATTTTGCTCATGGGTGATCCCCTGGTCTTGGTAGCAGTTAAAATGGTTTTAGGAAAGGGTCACTTGGCCAGAAAGGAGTATGAAATGGATAATTCTTACATATCCTCATGGTTCTTGGCTGCTATTCTGGATGTTGCAGTTTCCAAGGTGGATGCTAGAGAATTGATGGTGAATTTATTCTGTGGTGACTTGTTGGGTGGTCTAGAGGAGACCTTGAAAGTAGTCTTCATGGGCAAAGGGATTTCACATCCCTCTAATTTGGAGCTCTTGTGGAAGATGGATGGAGTAGTGAAGGTCTATCCCTTTCTCTTAGATTTGAAGGGGGCTGAGCTTATGAGGCACCAGATGGTCTCGTCAATGGCCATTTAATTTTTGAAATGAAAGATAGGGTTGGTGGTGGAGGATGGATTGGAATGGGTAGAAGACTTCTCTATGTTTGCAGAATTGAATGGGTTCTTTTGAGGTTTGGCCTCTATGTCTGAATTTTTCTTGTTTTTTGGCTATAGTTTCAGCGCTGGGTTTTGTAATGGGCAGGGTGGCTAACAATTTTTCTTTGGTTTTTGAGCATTTCTTGGGGTGGTAGGGGTTTTATATTTCTCTAGTGGTTATGTGGATATTCCTTGCATTGCAGACGATATGTATATCTTTTCTAGTATATTAATAAAATATAAACCTGACATATCAAAAAGAAAAAAAAAAGGAAAAGGAAAAATGGTGTGAGTGGAAGTAGAGCAGGTGTGAGAAGTTTCAAAGTAGGTGTTTGATGGTGCTTCTCATGGAGAGCAAGGGGTGGTCAAGGAGAATCAAGGTGAAGAATTTTGTGAGAGAAGTCACCATGGAAGCTGGGCTCGTGAAGTGGAAGCAAAATTTTCTCTGGATTAGTTAAGAAACTTGGTGAACAATGAGCCATGGTGGAAGCACATAGATTGGTTTGACTTGAATAGAAGGAGAAGGCCCAATGTTTGGAACGGTTGGAAAGGGAAATAGAGGCATGCCAATCTCAATTTTAGAAATCATGGATGTTGGAACAAAAATATTCATAGGGTCGATGGAAATGGAGGCTGAAAGAATGGATTCAAAACCCTAGATGGGGTGACAATCGTGGAAGGGGCTCGAGAAGAAAGGAAAAGACACAAAACACATGATTTCTATTGAATGGTGGATCCAACAATGAATGGACAAGTGACAACAGGATAAGAAATGGTATCAAGAGGACAATGATAATATGTTCAAGAAATTTGCAAGCCGAGAGGGATTGACTTGAATGATTGGGGATTTTTGTTAGATGGTTTGGTTGAACCTCAACTAGGACAAACTAATTAGATGGTGGCAAGGAAAATGGGGTGAAGATTTTATTTTCAAATCTTTGGTGAATGGATATTTTGTAGTGATTTATCCTTTGGAGATAGTTAGAGAAGAAATGAAGAATGGAGTCTGGATCATGGATGGTTGTGGATTTTACATTCAAATATGGTTGGATGGTTTTGATTTGTATCGTTACAATATGGAGAAGATCTAAGACTGGTACAAGTTTCACAATCTCCCCTTGGAATTCTGGGAGTTGATAATTTTGAAGGATATGGGAAATATGTATGTGTAGAAGAGCGGTTGGATTCTAATGGTATTAGCACCTATGCAAGATTATGTGTTGAAAATAGTTTGAATAGTTAGCATTGTCAAGATATAGATTTTATCACAAAATGGGGCAATTGGGTGCAAGCATTAACATTTGATTCTCACCCCAATAACTCTTTGATTAGGACTTGGGGATACACCAAAAATTTCTTTGGTAAGTCAAAGGAATTCATCCCATACCCCAAATCAAGAAAACCTACCCAATCACTCAAAGGAGGAATCTATAAAGTCGTCAATAAACATGGATAAGGAAGAGTTGGAGATCGAACCTGATACTAATAGGATGGTAGAATAGACCAATATAAATAATGACTTGGGTGCTCAGAAAAGAGAGCTTAATTAGAAAGTATTAGATGTAATCAATTTCCTTGGGAATAAAATCAGGGAAGAAGACCTTAACTCCCTTCTTGAGGTTGGTAATGAGTTAGTGGAATTGGAAAAAGTTGCCAAGAACAAATCAATCAATATTGATACAAAAGATCTATTTGATGATTGGATTGATGGACCTAACCTATAAAATGTAGATCTAGATCAAAATGTTGAGGTGGTAGCCCAAAAATTGTGCAAAATACAAAGGATCTCGCAGTTGGAGCATAACAAGTTGGGCATTGGTTAGAGAGACACACTTAAAACCTCTCCTGACTGTGGAGAATCTAAGAAGAGAGGAAGAATCCCAAAGCGGTAAAAGAAAAAATGGGATGGCGAAGCTAATGGTTAGCTCAAGATCAATGAGATGTTGAAAGTAGGGAAGGGTGTTTCCCTTCCTGAACAACAATGAAAATTTTAACTTGGAATATTAGGGGCATAAATGCTCCTAACAAGTGATGCCTAATTTAGCATCATTTAGATGAATTTTAGATGGATTTATGTTTGCTTCAAGAGACTAATCTTGAGGAGTAGGAAAGGGTGAATTTTGGTAAGAAAATAAAACTATAGAGAATGCTTGGAGTGAGTGTTGAGAGGCCCTCTGGTGGGCCAATCATTCTATGTTGTCCTCAAAATGCGTTGGTTGATGAAGTTGAGACAAGAAGGCATTGGATCATGTGTAAGGTAAGGAGCCTTGTCTCCAATCTTTGTTTTCTACTTATTAATGTATATGATCAAGTAAATTGGATTAAAAAAAGACAAGTGTGAAGAGAGTTAGACATAGTTTGTAACAATTCAAGATTTAAATTCTGCATTACTGGAGGTGATTTTGATGCAATATTAAGATCTAAAGATAAGAAGGGTGGGGTGGGAAGAAAATCACAACCTTAGTTAGATTTCAAACACTTTGTGGAAATAATTTTTTTGTTTGAACCACAAATGGGAAATGGTCAATACACCTAGATGAATAGGAGGAAAGGCTTTTAGAGTATTGTTGAAAAATTGGATAAATACTTCTTCAAAGTAGACTTAAGTATGTTTCCCTTCACCCTGGATTGTAAAATTTTTCCTAGGACAAGTTCAGATCATTTTCCTGCCTCCCTTAAGATTATTGGGGAAAGCGGTCCTACGAGGTGCCCATTCAAATTCAAGAACATATGGTTTAAAGATCCAAATTTCATGGATCGTATTAAATAATGGTGGTCAGACTACAATCTAGGCAGGGTTAAGTTGTTCAACATAGTTGTAAAACTGAAGTCGATCAAGTAGAACTTGAAGAACTGGAAAAAAAGACTATTTTAAGAATATTTTTTGATGAAAAAAATAAAACTGAGGAGCAGTATAGGTGTTATCAGAGAAGATAATTAAAAATAGAATAGATAGTCATAGTTTTCTAGAAGAAAAAGAATTACTAAGAAAACTAAGCAATATTTTGGCCAAAGAAGAGATCTTTTGGTGATAAAGGTCTAGGGAACTATGACTGAATGTAGGTGACAAAAACATGAAGTTTTTTGATAATTCCACAAAAATTCGAAGGGAGATCAGTAGGATAATGTGTGTCAAGATTGCTGATGGTAGGATGATTGAAAAGGTTGATTAGGCAAAAGTGGCCACCGTAGAATTTTTTCACAACTTATTGAATGATTGTGATGGTTCCAACTTGGAAGCTCAGAGAGAACTCCTAGATGGCATTCCAAAATTGGTATTGGAAGCTCAAAATTCCATGCTAAATAGAAAATTTACCAAGAAAGAAGTAAAGGAGGCTATGTTTCAAGTACACCTTGACAAGGCACCCAACTTGGATGGCTTCCTAGTTGCCTTTTTCTAGAAATGTTTGGACATAGTGGGTAAGGAGGTTGTTGAAGCTATAGAAGATTCTAAGTGCTTAGGCTGAGTAAATTTAAGGAAATCAATAAAACATTTATAGCTCTAATCCCAAAGAAAGAGAAGCCAAAATATTTGGAAGAATTTAGACCAATTACTCTTTGCAACACCATCTATAAGATATTGGAAAAAACTATTGCAAACTAGATAAAAAAAGTCTTTCTAGACATCATCTCGGAGGAACAACTAGTTTCATCCTAGGAAGATCTATCTTGGATGGAGTCATTATTGTGCAAGAAGCTAAACATTTTATTCAGGGGTTAAATAAACCAACCATACTAATAAAAATTGAAAGAAGAAAGGTTTATGACAGGGTGAATTGGAGGTTTTTGTTTAAGGTAATGGAAGCCTTTAGTTTCTCCAAGGAGTGGCTCAATTAGATTTTTCAGATGGATTTCTTGTCCTAGGTATTCAGTACTTTTGAATGGTTCTCCAGAGGGATTCTTTAATGCTTCCCATGGCTTATGGCAGAGAGACCCACTCTCCCCCTTCTTGTTCATCATCATGGCGGAGGCTCTCGGTAGATCAATCAACAGTGCTTGGACTATTGGGAAGATTGTGGGGCTGCAAGTTACTAGTGATTTACCAGAGGTCAACCATCAGCAGTTTGTTGATAACATAATGTTGTTCGACATTTCCTAAGAAAGGGAGGCAAAGAGCTTTAAGGGTATTTTGTATAAATTCTCTTTAGCCTTAGGGCAAGAGGTTAGTGTAGCCAAATCAAAGGTATTTTTATTTAACACTAATGTTGGCAGAGAAACAAAAATATTAAGGATTTTGAAGTTCAAAATGACAAGCTTCCCTACAAATATCTGGGTGAAGCCACAATAGTGGTTTACAATTCAAGTGAGGAAGGAAAACTCATAAAAAATGACCCTAAATCAAAAAAAGTGATTTTGGGGGTTCGTACGAACCTACTAGTTCAACCGAACCCATTAGGGGTTCACTTGAACCAGTGTTTGAGTGAACCCCCTTGAAGAGGTTTGCTTGAACCATGCTTAAGCTGAACCCTAGTTCGAGATTCTAGGGCTCGCTCGAACCCCCCTTGCGCCTCATCCCCCTCTTGAGACATAAAAAAAGTCTATTTTTTTATGCTTCAAAGCTCGGGTTGAGGATGAAAATGGATAAGTCTTCAGAAACTCTTATGGAATCAGATAGTCCTCAGAATAAGCTATCCAACAAATATAATTTTAATATGTTTTGATTTTATTATATATATATTTTTTAGTTTTATTAAAAGTAGGTTCTTCACTGAAAATGAAGGTCTTTGTTCTGCACATGTGGAAAAATAGTAGATTATAAAAAAAAAATTGAAAAATATGAGTGAACTAGATATTGAAGTCCTTGATCCAACAAAAAAAATAAAATTGAATTTCGATATATACAAAAAAAGTTATGCATTATACGGTCGTGCTATGTCTGAATTGTAATTGGTTTGACTTCGAAACTTGATTAGAGAAAAAATATTCAATAAAAAACTATCTAACCAAGTGGAAGCACTAGATACCAGAGTTACAAATCTAAATTCGAAAGAATTAGAATTTTATCCCTCATGGAAAAATGGTAATGCATTATACGGTGTGCGTCACTTTTTAAAAATGTTGTTTTTGAAAAAAATAGTTTTCGTGGGAGATGGAGAAAAAAGTGCAATCTGATTCCAAAAATTTTGAAAAAAATATTTTTAGAATGTACAGAAAAAATGTGATGAGACTCTAGTTTGCATCATCTTCAAATTCCTCACGGTTTAGCCGCTATAGGTGCCCGAATGTGAAGATTTAGTTAAAAATAATAATTTTAGTGTCCAATTTGGCCAAAAATTGTAAACCACTATTGCGGGATCACCCATCTGGGACTCCCCTTGGCCAAGGGTTTGTACTCGAGAAAGATATGGAACCCACTAATTGAGAAGGTTAGAATCAGATTGGTATCATGGAAAAGCCATTGGTTGTCTTGGGCTGGAAGAATCACAATGCTTAAATTTTTCATTGCAACCCTACTAACATTCATGATCTCTTGCCTTGCTCTCTTTGTTGTTGCAAGCAAAGTTTTAAATTAGAAAATAAAAGATTTTTTTGGAAAGGTAACTCAAAGCATTTCAAGTATCCATTGGTAAATTGGAAGAAAGTTCTGAAAAGAAAGAGTCAGATGGTGCATGAATGAAATACCTCCTTTAAACAAAGCCTTGGGGGGAAAGCTGGTGTGGGCCTTACACACAAAACACGATATCAAGTGGGTCAAGATCCTAAGGGAAAAATATTTAGAAAATAATGAGAATAGCATCTTCACCTCTAGGACTCTCCCTAGTGGGTCAAGGATTTAGAATTTTATGAGGAATTATAGAGAGTTGGTATCTGAGCATTTAAAGTTTGAGAAATAAAGGATGATCGATTTTCTTTATTCTAGGAAGACTCATGGGAAGGCTTTCAAAAACTTGTAGATAGAGCTGATTTAGAGGTCAAAAGGTACAAAAAATAGGTATGGGGGATAAGGTAAGAGATTATACGGTCATCACAGATCAATTTGGTTGTCTTAGTTATCAGTGGAGAAGTATTTGGGACTCGGGGCTTGATGAAAGATTGGTAGAAGCCTATGAGTATTTGGTGGGTAGTTGAAGTGTAAGTTTCAGACATGGGCAATATAGGCTTAGATGGAATTCTTTCCAAAGGGTGAGTATAATGCAAAAGACACCTATTCAGTGCTGGATAGTAGCAAGGAGTGTGCTCCCAATTTACTCATCAATATCTATTGGACCAAGGCATATCTTTTGAAGGATAGTATATTCATGTGGGATGCTTCACAAGGAAGAGTTCTAATAGTAGATAGGTTCATAAAAAATGGGTTACAATGACCCCTCTAGGTGCATGCTATATAGGCAAGAAGAAGAAAGTGGAGACCATCTATTCCTAAATTGTTCACACTCTAAAAGATGTTGGTATTGGTTGCTTGCTAAGCTTCGGTAGCAAATGAAATTTCCAAATAAATTATTTTAGTTACTGAAGAGCTAGCCTAATCTTCACAAACAAGCAATGTTTAGTTGTCTCTAGATAGCTAGTCCATTGATAGTCATCTGGGAAATTTGGAAGGAAAGGAATAGACACATTATTTAGGACAAAGAAATGCCAATCCACTCTTTGTTAAACAAGAAAGAGGCCACTATAGTGGAATTAATCAATTCAAGAGTATTGGACTTGAATCCTAGGAAGATCAACTTCACAGATTGGGATGCAAATATGAGGAGAATTTGGAAAGCACTGAAGGTACCTCCCTTTGTGGGTGATGGGCGTATCAAGACCAAAATTGATAGGAGAAAGGTTTTTTGGTCCCCTTCGAAAGTTGGTTGGGTTAAGCTCAATTTTGATGGGGCTGCTAGGGGAAATTTGGGCATTTCTAGGGCTAGATGCATCATAAGAGATTGGAATGGGAGAAATTATGGAAATTTTTTTGCTCCTCTCCAAATTGGAAATAACAACGTGACAGAGTTCCATGCATCGATTCTTGGCCTTCAGTTATGTCAAGAATTAAAACTAAGAAAGGTGGAAATCGAAGGTGACTCCACACTAGTAATCAATGCGCTACACACCAAGAAAGTAACAAATTGGAAGCTCGAAGAAAAATTGGAAATAGCTTTAAGCATAGTGGACACTTATGAATTGGTAATGTTCAATCACATTTTGAGGGAAGGAAATGTTGAAGTAGATCTTCTATCCAACAAAGGGGATGATGGCATAACAATTAAGCACATATCTAACTCTACAATGTAGAGTCTGTGGATGGTTGGGTGTGCTGTTAGAATTGGCTATGGAGATAGCCACTCAAGATCTAGAGGCCAAATGGAAAGCACAAAGAGAGAATATGAACATGACAAGAATAAGCTGTATTCCTATCAATTATGATTCAATGTTGTGTATAATGTATGAGAGACCCCTTGGTTATATAGCCAAGGTGAGATACAAGATTTCATTAGATTATGACAAACTTGTCATAATCATATATGCCATGAGAAAACTTATAACAACTACCTAGGCCACATGTGAAACAAGTCATAAGATAAGATAACAACTAATGACAACCAACATCTTCTAGAAAGATTCCTTCCTAGGATTGAAGTAAAATTAACATGTAAATAAGTCTCCTAACTCCCCTAGTAATGAATTAAATAGGTACAAGAATATATTTACACCAACATGGGAAACTTTCCACACTAATGGTTGTGGAAAGCTTGGGGCAATATCGATATTGGCTGAGAAATTTCACTTCACAAGTAGAGTTGAGAAGCGATGACCTAGTCAACATCTGAAGGCTAACATGGTAGGAGTTTGAAGTGCTGGTTTTGGGTTTCCTACATGGCAATATCATTTTGGTCAATTGGTGGTGGAGTATGAATATTGATTTCCCTTGATAGAATTTAAATTGTGATCCCTTCAAAGTCAATGATTAAGATGTCAGGTGATATATGAAGCTTGAATCCATTACTCGGCTAGTCTTTTCACCTATGTGTTGGGTGTGTTTGTAGTGACTTTCTCATATGTGGTGGAGCTTGTGCATTAGTTATAGGCTAGTTTCTCATGGGGCATGGATAATCAAATCTAGTTTAATAATGGAAAGGACAAGATTACACTGATTCTCATGATAGTCTCAAGGATATGACATTAATCGAAGTAAGCTTATAAATACCATAAGAATGGTAGTTTGTTATCTACAAATTTGTAGTGAAGTTGAGAAAGATGGAAGAGTACTCAAAATTTGTGGTACGCATGTCCTTTGAGACCCTAATGAGTATTGGGGTGGACATGCCAATTCAGTTAGACAACATTATTAGGTAAATGGCATTTTGCGGGCCTATCTCCAACCAAAGGCTCCAACGGGTACTCAAGAAATATGAATCCCTCATTTTGGTAGAGATGAAGATGATCTTGGGGAAGGGATTCTTGGGGGATTCACAATCATTTTGAGTAGATACCAACATCACATTGCATTTCCTAGCAGTGGTGTTGGATATAAGGATGGTGAAGAAGGATGTTGAGGCTTTGGTTAGGAAGGATTTTAAGGTAGATTTGCTAGTTTGTATTGAGGAAATTCTCTATGCTACCTTGCCTGAAATAGGGGTTCCTTAGCCATGAGATCTCTGTATGATTCATGTGCTAGGAGAAGTTGTAAAGTATTATCCCTTTGTCCTCGACCTCAATGGCATGGCCTTGGTGGAGCATAAGTAATTGATGACAGTTGGGGTGGGCTACCCTCAGAAGACATTGAATCTTCCTCCTATACTTTAAGAGCTAATTGGATTGCAAAATTTAGGGCTTTCACCCATGAGAATGAATATCTTGGGGGTAGGGTTGTTTAGTTCTGCATGCATGGTCTATATGTAAATGTTGATGACATAAGTGTGTAAAAGGGGGTAGGATTCTGGTTCATATCTATGTTAAGGTGTGGGTTTTTCTAGTCTGGTTTTGGTTTAGGTGCTCCGTTGCTGTGTTTGAATGTTTGATCTAGTGGCATTGGTCTAGTATGTAGTCTATGACAATATGAATCTTCTTTTTGGAATTCTTACTTAGTAAATGTTATGTAAACCCTTTTTGATACATCAATATAATCTTTTATTATGAATCAAAAAAAAGAAAGGAAAAAGTTAAGCAAAAACATAAGAAAAAAAGCGAAAGTATAAATGTATATGTAAAAGTACAATTAAGAAATAATGTGTAAAAATTGCAAGTAAAAGCATTGACAATGAAATAAAGGAGAAATGGCTATATATGTGAATTATACAAAATATGTAAAATTAAAGAAGTGCATACATAAAAATACAAAGGATAGAGAGAGGAAATATAAGGGAGAAATGAAGCAAGGCGAGCAACAAATTGGACAAAGAGCACCAATTAATGAAGGAAGGGATGCAAAAAAGACAAGGAAAAGGTGTAGAATAGCTTGGATAAAAACGAAACAAGAAAGGAGAAAGGGGAATGAGAGGGAGTCAAGGGACTGGAAAGGAAGGGGTAGGTGGGTACAAAGGAGAGACAAAAGCACAAGTAAAGGCATATACCAAAAGCATGCTATGATGATAGATGAAAAGTTTGGGAAGGAGGAAAACTAGCTCTAAAGAAGAAAAGGAAGGAAACGGGGGGGGGGGGGTAGAAGAAAGATCCTAAGAAGAGAAGGGGAAGGAGGAAAGGGGA
Source organism: Sequoia sempervirens (assembly GCA_007258455.2). Taxonomy (NCBI): domain Eukaryota; kingdom Viridiplantae; phylum Streptophyta; class Pinopsida; order Cupressales; family Cupressaceae; genus Sequoia; species Sequoia sempervirens. The sequence goes on from VDFB02278950.1 coordinate 72,563, forward strand.
TGGAGAGGAGGAGAAAAGGAACATTAGGGTGGGGGGTTTGAATGGAGGGAGTTTAGAAGGGGTTTCCACACAAAGCTTATGTGCCACCCTTCATCATGATTGAGACTAGTGACATGATTTTTGATTGTGATGGCTTCTTGGAGATTATGTTTGAAGTAATTTTCTTCTTTGACCACCACATGGGTACATTCTCAAGGAAAATGTGGTGCTTGGTGTGGTGGGAGTGCTCTATGAGGACTAATTTGGAGATTAGGTCATATATGATATCAACACCATGTTCTTTGATTCTAGTGTTGATAGATTGACCTATTTCACTAATATATGGGGTACCATAGGATAAATCAATCTTATAAACCCCAAGGTGGAGAAGAGGAGGTAAGGCATATTTTGTGGATGAGATGAGATTTCTGGAGGTGGATTGGGCTTAAAGGTGTAAGAAATACCTTTTTTACGAAGGATTTTAGAGATTTTGTTGGTGAGGCCTTCTATATATGAGAGAGTGGAAAATTGAGAGATATCAGTTGTAATATATTTGGGTATGGGGTTGGACCTATCTTTTGGCTAGGTTGAAATCTCTAAGGATTTGTTTGTCACAATAACCATTAATCGTAAAAACCTTATAGAGGTGGGATAGCTCTTGATCAATACGGTCCTTATCACCTATATGATAGGCTTGGGTTGAAAGGGTATTGAGGACAATAGATTTTTGGGTGGTATGGTGATGGGAGTAGGTATGAAGATAGAGGTCAGTGTGGGTAGATTTTCTAAAAACATGACTAGTTAAGGAGCCATCCTCTTTTCTAATGATGAGGATGTCATGAAAAGGAAGTTGATTGTTAGATTCCACTTCTTTGGAAAATTTAATGCAATCAACTAGGTTGTTTAAATGGGAGTGGGAAAGTTCAAGTTGATCTTGGCAATGAGGCCAACAAACATTGGTGTCATAAACTTAGTACTTCAACCAATGAGGCCTGAGGGGGAAGGAGTTAAGATCTAGATCCTCAAAATATTCTATGTAAAGGTTGGATATGAATCGGGACATGGGGGAACACATGACCACACCATCCGTTTGCTCATAAAATATATTTTGGAAAGAAAAGAAAGTGGAATGGAGTTGGAGGTCAAAAAGAGAAGTAATTTCATTATTGGTTTTGCATTTGACCAACTCAATCGAGTCACAAACCAAAACTTTAGTGAATAAAGATACAACATCAAAATTGATGAGGATATCATTATCTTCAATAATTTTATCTTGAATGAAATTAATGAATTGATTATAGTCTTTGATGAAGGAATCAAACTTTCCAATTATGGGTGAGATCAAATTGGCAAGGAAAGCGACCAATTTATAGGTAGGGAATGGGAGGCATCTACAACTAGCCTAAGAGGTATGTCATGCTTGTGGATTTTGGGGGCACCATATATGCGAGGGGTAATCTCACTATGTGGGAGGATACTTTTTTTTTGTGGATTCATCAAATGTTGAATGGGATATGACAAAATTGACTTTTTTTGTGATCTTCGAAATGGGGTAGCAAGTCAGAGGTTTATGGCTACCACTATTAGAAAGGTGGTCAATCATTTTGGTGGCATAGTCTACTTTGTTGAGAATGACTCCAACACTGCCTTTGTTGGATTTTGACAATGAAAATACCATCATTCTACACAATTTTATTAAAATCTAAAAACTAATCTTTTGAGACATTGCGCTTAGTGGGTTTCGCATGTCTAAGGGTGACAACATAATCTTTTCTAATTTCATCTATGTTTAGGGAAGGACAAATCTATAATCTGCTTTGAAAGATTGATCCTCATCTTCACAAGAATCTTTTCTTTGAAAACCATTTCCCTCCCATGAAGGGCAATAGTATGAGTTGTCCACAATGCATGTAGTTAATTAGAGAGAGTTTCCAGATCAAACTGTGTATGAGTTTAAATCAATGTTTCATATCACACTCAGTGATCCATCATTAGGAAGATGTGAGAGTGAGATTCAAGGATTGCGGATAAGACCTTAAAAAGGTGGGTGGTGAAGGAGAGGGAGAAATAAACAATTGAAAATTATTAAAAAATTGAAAATTGAAAAATGGAAAATGAAGAGACATTAGTGCATAAATTAAGATGTCCAAACTTGAAAATTAGGAAAGGAGAAGGAATGACATATAATGTATGCAAGTTTTAAAAATTAACTAGAAAAATGGATTAAGGAAGAGAAAATAACTAAATTAAAACGACAAAATAAAAGACATAAGGTATAAAATTAGAAAACATCTAAGAATAAATAATAAAATATATCCAAGTGTAAAAAGTTATGCAAATAAATAAATATGCATATAAATAATAAGTATGCAAGAGTAAAGATATGAAAGTAAATACATTTATTGTTATATGGATTCATAAAGACTAAGACCTTAGAAAGGTGGGTGGTTAAGGAGAGGAAGAAATAAACAATTGAAAATTATTAAAAAAGTGAAAATTGAAAAATGGAAAATGAAGAGACATTAGTGTAGAAATTAAGATGTCCAAACTTGAAAATTAGGAAAGGAGAAAGAATGACATATAATGTATGCAAGCTTTAAAAATTAATTAGAAAAATGGATTAAGGAAGAGAAAATAACTAAATTAAAGCTACAAAATAAAAGGCATAAGGTATAAAATTAAAAAGCATCAAAGAATAAATAATAAATATATAACGGATTGTAAAAAGTTATGCACATAAATAAATATTTGTATAAATAATAAGTATGCAAGAGTAAAGATGTGAAAGTAAATACATTTATTGTTATATGGATTCATAAAGACACGATGCATGTAATAAGTATATGGAAGAAAGAGGTATATATATATATGAAACAAAATAGATGTATAAGGATGCAACATAAAAAGAACATAAGGACATGAAAAAGAAGGGAGTAAATGCACATAAAAGATGCAATTACAAAATGTTATTATATATAATTAATAAGCATATATATAGCAAATAGTTAAATTTGGTATATATAATATTAAGTTATATACTATATATACCAATTTTTAGTTGTTAATCAATAAGTATATTAAATAATTGCAATATAATTTACTTATTGATAAAATATATAATATAAGAATAAATAAGTTTCCTTTGGTATATATAATATATAAGCATATTTGAAAAATAATATAGTATATAAACAAGTATTTAAAAGTAAAGGAAGAAGGATATGCATAATATAATGAGAATATATAAGTAGAAAAGTGAAATATATAACCATATTTTAAAGTATAAATATAATAAGTATAAATAGAAGAAGAACCTCTACATTTAATTCAATAAGAACCAAAGACTATTTATATGTTATATAATTAAATAAATTATACAAATTGGAGCAAGTTAAAATATACTTACTTTTACATTCTTCAAATTATATAAAAATAAAGATACTTTGATGTGCTTCAAATATAATTTAAAATTAAATGTGAGTATAGATGTAAATTAAATTGTAGATATTTAAGAATTCAAAAAGACACCAATACAAAAGAATCTAGGTGCAAGAACCATATATGAATGGATATAAAATGAATTGAATACTCATATGCATACATACATACATATATATATATATATATATATATATATATATATATATATATATATATATATATATGAATAAAGATTCATTAAATGAGAGAATATATGTGTATCTATATATGTGGATGAAAGAGAATAAATATAATTAAAAGGAAACTGATAATACATCTTTATTCATTCATATTGGTGTCTATATATATATATACACATATATTCTCTTATTTAATACATCTTTATTTAATACACCAATATATATATATATATATATATATATATATGAATGAATAAAGATGTATTAAATGAGAGAATATATGTATATCTATATATATGGATGAAAGAGAATAAATATAATTAAAAGGAAACCGATGCAATTCAATATACATGCAAGAAACAAGAAAAATATATATAAATCTTTAGACTTTGGTTTCTATATATATATGCAATTCCTTTATTAGCCAAGAAATGTGTTACCTTATTACATTCTCTATAATAGTGAGCGAAAAAATTCTTCAAAATTCTTACTTAATTTGAGAGTTTCTTTGAGGATTGATTTGAATTTTTAATAGCTAGCAAAAATCTCCTTTTCAAATAAAACACAAGTGCATTGAATCCCATCCACAACCAACTTCTTACAAATAACACAATTCACGAGCTTTAAGACTTCAACCACCATTTCACGACATCTTTAGACTTATGACCAAGAAAAAAAAATACACCTTACACAAAATAACCCTTACAAATAGAACAATTCATTTGCTTCAAGAATTCAACCCTCATTTCACTTCATCTTTAGACGTATGACCAAGAAAAAGAAATACACCTTGCACAAAATAACCCTTATCATCCTTGGAGACATTACTTACCCCTACCTCACCAAGATTGCATCTAACAACACTATCAAAATGCAATTTAAAATTTTTACTTGGAAGTCTTAACCAAAGATATCTTAAGATCTTATAATAATTTTGATTAGCTCATAAACAAAGAATAATTTTTAAACATTAATTATAAGAGTTTAATTTTTAAAAATAATTAATTAAATTAACTTTGTGAACATCATTACACAAGAGTTAAAAGGAATTGGCCTACTTAGTATTAAAACTTCATGTCCAATTTTTTTTTAAATTTATAATTTGTAATAAAGGAAATATATAAAATAATAAAATCTAATATTGGAAAGTTTTAAATTTAACAAGGTATTTTTCTATGTTATGTTAAGAGTGTTAGTGTAATGTGATTATAGAGAAGAAACAAATTTGAGAGTAATTTAAATTAGATAAAAATGAATGAAATTGGGAGAAACCTAAATCAAACTAAAATGTATAAGATTTTATAGTTATTTTGTTAAAATTACAACAATTTTAAAAAATATGAATTACAAAAATTTAATTTAAAATATCGTTAAATTATAATTAATATTTGTTAAATTATTAATTATTAAAAACTTATATGAGATTTGCTAATTATTGCATGGCAAGCATAAGGATTGGTTCATTTAATTTCAAATTTTTATAGGTTAAAAAAATTATTTTTAAATTTAAATTTAGTAATGAGTGGGAAAATAGTGTTGATGTGATATGAGTAGAGAAGATAAAAGAATTTGGAGTAAATCAAATATGCCATTAATCTTTTATATTTCCATATCTTAACCAAAATATATAAGATTTTATAGTCATTTTGTTAATTACCTTATAAATATAGAAAACAATTTTAAAATATATGAATTAAATGCTAATTTAATTTAAAATATCATTAACTTATAATTAATAATATTTGTTTTTGATTAATGATAAACAGGTTTTGAAGGGTTCCTGAAACCCTATACAAAAAGGAACACTGGCAGTAAAGATAAAGCATTGGACTGCCCACCCAAAAAAACAAAAAACAAGCTGATTACTAGAACATCGACAGACCATCAGTGAAACCAACAACAAAAAACAAAGACAATAGAGAAAAAAAAAATGGCCACTAGATAAGTTCTCTAAGCACCCTTGCTGCTTCTAGGTCCTTTGACAACATCCTATTGTGCATCTCCATGATGTCTTCCACATCTTGCCTATGGACCGTTTTGCATTTCTTAGTTTTACATTGAGTACACACACTCGACCCAACACCCAAGTCCGTGGTCTACATCTCCATGATGGAACTCTCCCCCCTTTCCTTGCTCACCTGATTGCCAAATAGTCCTCTACCTGTCTATTCTTTTTCCTTCTCGTTGAGGAAAACTAGACCTTTAGCCGAAGCCTCCAACTTCTCCTTGCTAAGATTAATGATCGTGTCCATGTCCTTACGAAGCTAACTATTATTCTTTTCAAGCAATACTAGCCTTGGCCCATAGTATTTTTTCAGGTTAGCCAACTCATCCCCCACACATCCGACACTGGAATTTAACGACTTGGCCAAACCGAAGATGGAGTACTTCTCCTTAAGACCATGGAGAGTGGAAATATTGCATCGAAAAATAGTGTCATGATTATTGTAGAGGCCCTACACCTCTTGCACCAGCCACATCATTAAATTAAAAGAAATGTCTATCCCTTCTTTCACCATACCCAACGCTTGCAAAAATTCTATAGCCCCCCAAAACAAACCCTTGCTTTGATGTGAACTAGCATGAGGATCCTCATCTTGAGACACATGAGGGATAAAATTGGCCTTTCCCCTATCCTTGGAAGCTGACACATGAGCAAAATCATCCACATGAACAATACAATTCACCTTACGAGCAGAAGGGGACCCACCGTCACCATTATAAGCTAGTTTTGAATTTCCTAAATTCACCATCCCACCATCCTGAATAGCCTCCACCACCTCTTGAATTTTAACCCCCATATCCTTAGAGTGACCCTTGGCCTTCCTACCATTGCAAAGCCCCTCCTCTTCATCCTCCACAAAACCCTCCTTAAGTTTGTGCTTAACATGCAGGAGAGAAGGTTTGGCCTTAGAAGTAGAGGGTTTCTTCCCTCCAGACGAGGGCGTATAATCAAGGTTTGTATTGTATGTACCCATCAGACCATCCCTATGAGTCCTCTTCAATTTATGTTCCCTCACTCTCCCAAATCTCCTCAACTTGACATTTCCCACTCCCTTTCCTCATCTTTTTTGAAATAGGGGAATGAGGAATATCAAGTATATAGTTGGCTTTAATAAAATTAACTACATGAGCAACATCAAACCCTCATGACATTATGATTTTGAGGGATGGATTTCACAAGGTGCAAAGTTCTAATTCATTATTACTTTTGTGTCTAGGGGTTGGCTTCACATGAATTATGGGTGTTTATTGACTCAATTTCTAGAGGCTTTAGCTAGGTATTCTTGTTCTAGGTGGCGTTTGATTTATTTTCCTAAGCTTATTGCTATGTGTTTGGTTTCCGTTTGTCTTGTCTTTTGTGATGGGTGGGGATAGAAACCGAGCTAAGCCTAGGTCTTGTGTTATTGCTATGCAGAGGAAGGAGGTATGGGGAATTTTAGAGAAGGGTGGTTTAACTCTGTACATGGAAAGACTCCATGGTAATAGCCCCTAGGTCACCATTTTGGTTGCTGAAGGATGGAATGAGCGAACCTTGAATTTGGTTGGTAGGGAAATTGTGGTTGATGAAGAATTTATAGCCCAAATCACTGGCTTGGCTATTTAGGGTATGAGGGTGTTTAGAGATAAAAAAAGAATCATAGGCTCCAATGTCAATTTATTTTTAAAGGGAACGAGGCAACAAATTTGAAGCAAGTGAAGAGTGGTGGGTATCAGAGGAGCTCATTAAAAGTGCTTTGGCACAATGTTGCTGAAGAAATTATGAGGTATGTAACCTTGAAGGGAAGGTATATGGTGATTAATACTTACCATTTCCTTTTGCTTAACCATTTTTGACATAAGAAATAGGTTTCCTTTTCGTACTATCTACTAATGTCACTCAATTCTGGGATTAAAGATCATAGAAAAAACCCCAAAAACCCTATTTTGCATGTGGGTTTAATTTTTTGATTTATGAACATGTCAAAGCTCATGAGGTGCAGAAAACTTTGAGGTCTTTGAAGGATAATACTGCTAAGCCCAGGGAAGGCTATGAGATGAACTCAGGAGAGGAAAGGGTCAGCAAGAAGCCTAAGAAGAGGAGGCTTATTGTGAATGAAGAATTTGATTTTGATAAGGATGACGATGTTGATTATGTCCCAGACTTGTATGCCACTTTTGATGAGGGTCCCAGTTCCCCTATTCTAGGTAAAAATGGGAAAAGGAAATTGGATGATAAGGTTGGATATATGACTTGCAGTGATGAGGGGATGGCGAATGTTCTTTCTAAGGTGGGTAATGACAAAAATGAACTTTATGGGGAAGCTTCCTCTCCTCCTCCAGTGACTAGATATGTGCAGGAGGCTGTAGAGGGGGGCCAAAAAGGTAAGGTGATGTTTGTTGGCCTTCTCCTAGAGAAGAGTCTCCCTCCCTCCTTGGCTGGTGGTATCTATGGTGTGGCTTCGCCGGGTGCTGACTTGGGGTTGCAGAAGCAGGTTAAGGAAAGAGCTATGTGTGGTGGTCATGTTGTACGACCTAGTAAAGAGGATGCCAATATAAGATTCTAAAAAGGAAGGTTGTTGTAGAGGAAATTGCTTGCTCCATTCGTAAGATGAAGACTCCTATTCCAGCTGGTAAAGGTAAGGAAATTTTTATTGAAAAGGTTCATGCTAGCTCTTTTGATGAAGATGTTGTTGTGGGGAAACATGTTGAGAACCTTGAGAAGGAGGAAGTGTCTAATGTGTTGGGCTCAATCCGTGATAGTGCTAATATTCGTTTTAAAATTTTTAAATGGTTTTTCCATGAGACTAATAGGATCAATGCTAGAATTAGAGGTGTTTCTAGTAAGGCTAAGGACCTTTCTATCCAAAGACAAATTGATAATCTCATGGATTCTCTTAATACTGTGGCTAATACTGTGCCAAAGGAAACTATTAATTTGAAACAAAATTTGGAAGGTAGAATGTTATCCCTTGAGGATAAAGTTGATAAGTTATGTTGAAGGGTGGAGATGCATCTAAGGTGTTGGTTATCTTGGACTCTGCTAAGGTGACCTCCCATGTGATTGTCACTAATAAGAGAAAGGAGAATGTGTCTGTTGATGTTAATGCTGTTGGGGGTAAGCTGATGGATGTGGAGTGTGTTGTTGAGAAAGGTGTTGTGAAAGCTAGTTTTTTGATAGTTGAGGTGAAAACGAGTGGGCCGGGAGCCAGAACCAGAAACAAAATGAAAGCTTAGGTAGGGGGCCTCAAGTATTGAGGTGTTTGATACAGTGGATAATGTGTAGAGGTTGGCTACTCATGAAATGGAAGTTGTGGAGACTCTGAACAATCTGTAGTGCTACTGGCTAGTTCCCTTTTTTTTGGCTATTTTTTGGTTGATGTTTGGCTATCGATGGGCTGATTGTTGCTTTATATTTTTATCTATTTTTATTAGTTGCTTTTTGATGTAAAGAGTTATGGGCCCCTTCAAAACCCATTTTTTAACCTTGAATCAAAACATCAAACCCTCATGCATAAAATATTTTCTAAGGTTATTCCTAAAATTCAAAATTCCTTCCTCCAAAGATGACAATAGGTAAAACGAGAAGGAAATGAGCTTACCATACCAAAAGTGATTTAGCAAAACAAAATGGTGACCATATAGGGCCATGTATCTGTTGTCCAAGGTAAAGTACTACATCAATGCCATCACCACATCCTACCAGATAGGTTTAATCTTGGACCTATCGTACCTGCCATACTCTAGTCTAACCATTTTATCCTGTTCTCTATCCTGGAGAAAAAAATTTATGGTCGACTATGAGAGGTTATTTTCCCTGTAGAATTTCCTTCCTTCTGTCGACATACCAATCACTTCTGCAATAAAATCTTCATAATCATGGTATTCCTTCCAAACATGTTGAGAACACATCCATGCCAAGCATCAACAAAATCTTTGGAAATGTTGGCCTTAAAGCCATGCAACCTTTCCATAAAAGGGGTCACCCCACCCTTTTGTAGGATAACCCAAACATCGACGTTGGCCTTGAAGTCGTCATAGGAAAGTGGTTTTGTTATGCATCTATCCCCACCCATCATCGAAAGCTTTACACTTGTAGAGAGAAACCACACACAAAGACATAATAAAATAAGGAAAAAGGGAAATGAACACCTAGAAAGTGTGTGTTTTTGCCAGGAATAGTACCAAGAGCAATAATGAAAAGGAAGTTCATGCAACTCAAATTTGAATTCCCACAACTTCCCATAAATATCACCTACATGGAGTTTCTAATCAACTAGAAAACTGCATAATATCCACACATCCCAATAGCTGAGGAGGTGGCCAACGCCAACATGCTAAGACATGTCATTATGGATTAGATTGCTTAATTCAATGGGTAGGACGTCATTCGCCTCCCAAAACCTTGCAGACGTCACCTCAAGATTCACCACCCAATCTTCCACACGATTCGCCTCTCTAAAAGGATGAGAAATAAATATTTAATTAAATTCCTAAATCAAAGCAAGGGCATCCAAAATGAAATTTTCAATACTCCAAGTGGGGGGACCCTTTCCTTAGACAATTAACAATATTAAGGGAATCCCCTTCGATCCAGAGCTTTGAGATCCCCTAGTCTCTAGCCAACTTAATGCTATGATAGGAATTAATAATATTTGTTAAATTATTAATTATTAAAAAATTATGAGATTTGCTAATTTTTGCATGGCAAGCATGAGGATTGGCTCATTTAATTTTAAATTTTTATAGGTCAAAAAATTTATTTTAAAATTTAAATTTTGTAATGAGTGGGAAAATAGTGTTGATGTGATGTGAGTAGAGAGGATGAAAGAATTCAGAGAAATATGAATTAGAAAAATGTTAATAAAATTGAATTAAATTAAAGGTATAATTAATCCCTTACATATCTATATTTTAATCAAGTATATCACATTTTTAGCATATTATTCTATAAGGGAGAATTTTTTTTAATTTTTATTCAAGGTGTAAACGCTTTTGACCGAGCTATGAACCGGAATACAACCATTCAACAATACCACCCCAATGGGGTTTGAACCTTGGTGGCAAGAACAACAATGCCACCTTTAAACCAACACACCATGCCAATACCGGAAAGGGAGAAAAAAATTAAAATCATTAATAAAAATAATAATTTAACCTATTACTTTTATAAAAAATTATGAGGTTAATTAATGATTTTTTAGCTTAGTTTGAATCCACTCCTCTCATGACAATGTCATTTAAAAATATCCATATGAAGTTTGAACCTTGGTGATAAGAAAAACATGAGTCACGTGTACCACAGGGATGAGGGAAGAGAAAACCTCCTTATCTCTTTCTTACACAGGATGCTTTAACCAATCGACCTAGCTCCCTCCCCCACCCCCCATCATTAATTTTAAGAGGTTTATCATTATTGCATGAGAAGTAAAGGGATTGGCTCCTTTAATATTAAAATTTAATATATCCCAAAATTCTTTTTAAAATTTTAATTTTGTTAGTTACTTCATATACAAGAAACAATTTTTAAAATATTAAATATTAAAGTTTAATTTTAATATATCATTTTTATATTTTTTTATGAGATTAATTCAAGAATTTTTAGCCTAGTCGACCTATGTTCATTCAAGCCCATGGGTTCAATCTCCTAGTAAGGACATAAAAGTTGCTAGCTGAATGGCCCAATGAGAATTTAAATATTGGTGACAACAACAATATTATGATCATTAACCAACACACCATGACTTTATCAACCTCCTTTTATAATTAATTCAAAATTTAAGATTATTGATTATGTAATCTTTGTTTATTAAAATATGAGAGGTAAAGGGATTAATTGGTTTAATATTAAAATTTAATAATATCTCAATGTTCATTTCAAAATTTAAATTTTGTAATGTTGGGGAAAAATATTATCATAATATAAAATAATAGAATCTATAAATTAGAAAGCTCTCAGTTTATTCATTTGTATTATGGTAAAGTGTTGGTAAGTTGTGATTAGAGAGGACAAACAAATTTGGAAGCAAAGAGAGGACAAGCAAATTTGGAAGCAACTTAAATAAAAGAAGGCAAATCAAATTTATGTACTGTTAATCTTTTTGCATTTTTTTCTTTAGATTTCTATTCAAAATGTTAATTCTTAACAAATCAAATTGAGAGCAACTCAAATTAGAAGGTATCATGATTTTTTTTGTATTTTTTCTTTAGATTTGTATTCAAAATGTTAATTCTTTAATTTGTTTACACAAAATTCAACATTTTCTTTTTAATATCAGATATTTTGAGCAAATATTTTTTTAGATTCAACTGTATAATATTGAACAAATATTTTTTGTATTCAACTGTGTAATGTTGAGCAAATATTTTTTGGATTCTTTAAAGGTAACTTTTTTTTTTTCAATTTACAGTGGTTTAACAAGTAATTTGCAAGCATCCACAGAGATTGCTTAGCCGTGTGTGGTTGGATGATTCTGTTCCTTGCACTCTGAGAAGTCTGGAAACTAAAATTTCAGAAATTTATTGTTTTAGATTTTGAAGTTTCGGGCTTCATAGGCGCAAAGCTGAAATTTAGTTTGTTCCTGGTCAATAGATTTTGAAGTTTTAGGCTTCCAAATTGTAAGGTAGAGATTCTCATATACCAGAAGTTAAATTGTTTTATGTATTTTTCATGCTTCGGCGTCTGAAGCCACAAAGTTTAAAGCGTCAGAAATTTGTCTGATTTTGAAGCAGCAAGATTTTAAGTCATAAAGGCCAAACTTCTAAATTCTTTTGTTTTAATAGAAATTGATGTTTCAGGCCTTTTCAAGCTGAGATTGCATAAATTATTTTGTTTTAGTAGAATTTGCAGCAGTCTTCAGAGTCGTAAAGCTGAATATTTCAAAAAGTTGAAGCGGTGAGGTTGAAATTTGAGAATGGATTTTGTTCCACAGATTTTGAAACGCCAGCCATCGGAGCCGTAAAGCTGAAATTTCAAACATTATTTTGTGCTAGACTTTGAAGTTTCGCACTTGAAAGTCGTAAAGCTGAAACTGCAAGAAATTGGAAAGTGGAATTTCAGAAATTATATTGTTGGAGGAATTTTGAAGCCGCGGCTTCGAATCCTGCAAAGCGAAATAATATTGTAAGGACAAATAGAATTTTTAAGGTTATTTGTTCGAATCTCTGTTGGATCTGCATATTATAATGAGCAGAAAAATGTTTCGATGTCAGCTTTGAGCGTGGGACTGGGAGTCGGCTGGCCACGGGACGTTCGCAGACTTTCCAGAAATTGACAACGCTTGGAAGTTCCGTCAATTACCAACTCAGGAGCTCGAGCTTACGAATCAGGTAAGAAAAAGACTTGTATATTAAGTTTTACAAATGTGTGTTTACACTAACTGCGCAGGTTTAGAATTTAAAGCTAAAACAGAAATTGTATTACAGGACACGTAAGTATTTGGAATTTAATTATAAAAGAGGAATGCCTTATTTTGGGGAATTTTTTTCTGAATGAAAATGCGTGTTTGGCAGGAAATATGAATATTTGGACCTTAACGCTATATTTTGGCAAAGTATGTATTTTAGTGCATCCGCTGGAATTCATAGATGTAATAATCAATAGAAATATATTACCAAGACTTGTATGTTTATAGAAATGATATAACTAAGAACATATCAGGACTTTTTACATGTACCATCCCACGTAAAAAAGTTTCCCCCACAGCCCCAAGACAGATACAATTCTAAAAAATAAGTTTGGTGCCACAATATTCTCTTTAGATTAAGAGATAGGCAGCAAATTTGATCTAAAAAAATGCACTATGGAATTGTTCATTTGAATGAATTATAAGTTGAAGCATTATAATCACACTCCTATTCATATATGTCCAATCTGATTCTAGGAAAATTCACTGCCAGCAATTTATTGAGGGAAAATTCATCACTAGCAAAATTAAATTTCCACCACGGTGAATAGCTGACGGTGAATTTTACTTGACAGCGAATAATTTTCCCTTGCTGGCCTGAATTTGCCGTATGCCGCCCAATCCAGATACCCTCATTTGGGACCCCAAATCTCTGAGCCATAAAGAGGTGAATTTGATGAAAACATTCGAGAGGTGCATTTTCAAAAGAATATGTATGAAAGTAAAATTGTAAAAATGGTTTTGTTGGATATTCTAACTTCTAGCTCCCATAAAAGTAGAGTGTATTTTTTATACAAGGAAAAAAAATAAACACCATTTAATCAGATATTTATGAAAGTAAAATTGCTAGATTGGTTTTCGTCTATCGTCTAATTTCCATTGCTTAGAGAAAGATCTTCAAATTGGCTTTCGAATTGCATGATTATATATTCATATTTTAAAGCTATAATGGATCACACTATGGATTTATGTATAAAATTTGTCTTTCTGTTTGTTTTTAAAAACTTGCCACCATAGTTAACTTGTTAGACAAGCGATAGAATTTACAGGAGAGAAGGTTCCCTTAAAGGTTTAGCTATTTATGGTCTAGTTGAATTCATTTCTATATTCATCTTTTCAGTATTAGAGGCCATAAAATTCTTTCAAGATGAGTTGATTTTTTTATTGTATTGATCTTTTTCTAAACTTGAAAAAATAAATAATTTTTTTTTAAATTAGACATTTAAATTTGTGCTTTTTATTCAAAAACAATTATTATATGATTTAACATTTTAAATATTATAGTTTAATATGTTTAGAAATAAATTTTATCATAATTTATAGTTGTTTGAATTCAATTAATTTAAATATATTGATGGTAATCTTAATATTCGATCAGGGTGCAATGGACAAGTCACAGACCCATGAATCCAACACAGAAGACCAATCCAATGTACCTCTAATCCGTTCAATTGGGCAGACAATTGCATCACAGAGAAGAGCTACTACATCACCCTTACCTCTGCAGGTGACAGGAGAATCCTCAACAAATCCTATTATCATTGAGGCTGCAGCAAATCCTAGAGGTAGAGTCAGGGGAAGATCCAGAGGCAGAGGCGGAGAGTGGGGCAGAGGCAGGGAGCGTATTGACCTCCCTACATTCAGCTATAGAGAATTCCTATTGGAGAGCATATTGGAGAGCTATCGTCCTACGCCTCGAACTAACAGCGTTGTTCCCACTCCCAGTAACAATGCCACCATTGCCATACCTGCCACTCTATCTGACATCATTATCCCTAATCCTGAGGCATCTTCATCTGGCCTCAACTCTTCTCCACAACCTCTCAATCCACAAAGCTTTGAGAAAGTAATGGGCTTTAACGATGAACACATATTGGAGAGCTATCCTCATACGCCTGAAACTAACAGCATTGTTCCCACTCCCGGTAACAATGTCATCATTGCCTTGCCTGCCAATCACACTGACATCATTATCCCTAATCCCGAGGCATCTTCATCTGGCCTCAACTCTTCTCCACGTCGTCTCAATCCACAAAGCTCTGAGAAAGTAATGGGCTCTAACGAGGAACATCAAATCCATCAAGCTGGAGGCTGTTCCTATGAAGGTTCAGGCCTTCTGGAGGAAATAGTTTGCAAGCATATTTAGATGTGTTTTCGTAGGTTACCTATTTTTGAACTCCACTATTTTTGAACTCCATTAAAAGTATTTTGGACTAAGAATTTTGACTTGCTGCATTTTTTTCAGGTAGCTCAGTTTTATGCGATCTTGTTTACTGTTTTCTTGGTAGGATCTCCTTTGTGGCCTATCGTAGATCTTTGGTTATGTTCATATATTCTGCAACTTAAAAAAAGCCGAAGAAATAAATCGACAGGCACTGAGAAGACTGATATTGCTTTTTCATTGGATTCTTGAAACAAAAACTTGTTTGCAGTTTTGGTACTTCATTTGAAGTGCAATTTTGCGGCATGTCTTACACTGCTGATGTCTTACACTGCTCGTTTTGTATTGGATGGGATATCCATCTTTACTAGAGTATTAGCTATATAAGGTTTAGCAGAAATTTGTGAAAATACGTTAAAAATATTTTCATCAGCTACTTCCACTAGCGTTATTATCATAATTGATAAGTTCACTGCACCTTTGCACAAGTTTATGGAAAAGAACATATTCACATGAACACTAACTCAAAACCACCCATATGTGAATAGCCTACTGATACACTATTGTACAGCTGACCAACTATACATTAAGATGGTCAATATGTGTTAGAAGCACAGTCTACACTCTGAAATATGATTCATAACTGAGTCATAGAGTAAATTACTAATTGGCCATAAAAACTAAGTGAAGGGATGCAATATAGATCTTTCTCATACCTCTTAGTGTGTCTTCCTGCAAGGTTGGTCTCACTCTCTTTCTTTGATATGGTATGGGTTGTGATCATATAATGAAAAAGTTCGAAAAACCATTATTAACTAAAATAAGAATTGAAATGTATGATATTGCGTTTACAATAGCATCCAATTTTAGCTTTTTCTGAAATCTCCATTAAATTATTTCAATGCTGACCGTCCTTTTCAACTATAGTTTTTTAACAAAATGTTAAAATGTTACATGCGTCCCAAATATTTTTCATGTAAATGTTCAGAGGCTGGTCGGGAATATGGGAGGCTGTATGACGTGCGAAGGCTGGGCTTAAACATCACACAGTAAGCAGCGTTGACTGCTTAGGTTGTTGTGCCTCTTTAACTCAACGTCTCTTTAACTCAACTCTACTTGTTTCTTTAACCCAAACCTTATATCAGTTGCTGCATTCCGGACGTTAAAAGTTTTCCACATTACCCATGTATTAGTCGGCGCTGCATTTTTATAAAGAAATATTTATCCTTTATTGGTTGCATTGAAGAATGGTCTATAAACTTAGCATTTATTTAAAATGCTAAGGTTATATTTAATTTTAATTTTAATTTAATATAGATTATTTTTATTTTATTTTTTATATAAAAATTTAAATATTTAATTATAATTTTTTAAAATTTAAAAATATTTAGAATATTATTAAAATTAAATAAAAAACTGAAAATTTTATTATAATGTAAAAAATATGAATATATAATATATAAAAAAATTGAAATCATTAAAATTTTTGTTTATATTAAATTGATTTAAATATTAAAATTTGGTAGTTTTAATAAAAATTAATGTTTAAATTTTGATAAAAATATAATTTTGTTCATAAATTTTTAATTTGATTATTGATAAAACAATGTTCAATTTTAAAATAAAATTTTGAATCTTATGTATAAGATTTTTTAAAATATTTAAATTTTTTAAAAATATGAAAGTATAATTTTGTGCAATAAAATATATATATATTTTTTTTAATAATTTTTTATATTTTAATTATTGAATGTATTTAATTTTATAAAATTTCATATTTTAATAATTGAATACATTCAAAATATTCAAAATATATTTTAAAATAGTACTTTTAAATATATTATGATCAATATATATATCATATAAAAAAAAATTACATAACGAATAATGCATTTTCTTCAAATTGTATTAATTGCATTTTGAATATCTTTTTTAATTAACATATTAATTGTGACAATATTGTTAAGAAACTAATATTTAATTTTAATAAAAACTCACCTTCTAATCATATTAGTCATATACTAATGACTTTTCTTTATGCTCTTTAAATTGATTAAATTAAATGTATGCATAACACTTTTTTTAATATTATATAAATTATAAAATACACAATAAATTATAAAATACACACAACATTTTTTTGATGTTATGTAGGTTAAATTATTTAAATATCTAATATAAAATAAAATTGAAAAATAAGAATATTTAAATATTTAATATTAAAATATAAAAATCTTCTAAAAAATTGTTTCTATTAATTTAATTTGAATATTAAAATGTTGGTATCTTTAATATAAATTTTGATAAAAATATTTTCTAATTTCTAAATTTTTAATTTGAATAACATAATATCAGAAAAAAAACAATAATTCAAGATATCTATTGATATGAAATAATATTAAATTTTTAAACTTTTAATATGAAAGAATATTAAATTTTTGGATAAAAATATTTTTTTAATTATAAATTGATAAATGAATTCATTTAAAAAAAGTCATTTTAAATGTATGATGGTATTTAATATATATTAGATATAAAAAATTACAAAATAAATAGTTTATTCTCTCTAAATTGTATCTATTTTTTTAAATTTTTTTAATATATTTTAATATTTTTTAAAATTAATATTTAATCTTTTTATTTATTTTTAATAAATTAGAGTATTCTTTAAATGTTTAATTTATTTTTATTTGAAGAGCTTTATTGTATTATGTTTACATTCTACCCCTTGTGACAATCATATTTACACTACACATGATAAATAAATAAAATAAAATCAAAGCTTCATAATATTTATGACCTTAGGGTACATGTTAGGTATTAATGCATATAAAAGAATCTTATTCAATTTTTTTAACAAATAGAAATATTAAATCAAAGCTTCATAATATTTATGATCTTAGGGTACATGTTAGGTAATAATGCATATAAAACTAATCCTAAGACACAAAAACATGCACATCACTTTTCTTAATGTTATTTAAATTAATTAAATAAAATGTATGTACAAGATACAATTAATTTAAATCGAATTGATGATAGTTTGGTATGCTAAGCTTTGATGTAGTGATGATTTCACTTAGTAATTTGGATATGTTTACATTTTCTATGCTTTTATGTAAATTCACTAATTATACCTATTTGCAAGCTAAAAAAGGAGAGCTAAATACAAGATATACCCCTTAAGTCATTTGCATTTGTTGAATGCAAGGAATTAAAAAAGATAGGAAAATAGCACATAAAATGTAAATGCATACTAATAATTTAAAGCATGTAAAACAAATCACTATCACAAATGCATCATGTAATAAGCCAATAGTACATATATAAAGATAGGTGTTCAAGCACATAAAATGGAGATAAACATCTAGGTATATAAGATTACCCTATATGAGATTTAATGGTAAGGTGAAAATGGCCCTAAAAGGTACAATAAGTGATATGAGGGGTAATGGTTTCCCCTATGTGGCTCTTACAACATGGTAGTGCATGTGAACACACATGATAGGATACAAAATGCATTTTGATACCTCTAGTATGGTAAAGGTAGATCTAGGAGTATAATCAAGCATGTAGGCACAAGATGATATGGATAAAACCAAATTTTATTTGATGTAAAATGCTAACTCATTATAAGGACATCACAATGGAGAAAATTAGATGTCCCCAATTTAAAAGGGTGTCTCTAGAATCATGATAGGACAACATGAGTGAACACTGAATATGGGGGAAGAATGATGTCTCACAATATAATAGGATGACATGGAATTGGAGACATGATATGATTACATAAGTTA
>VDFB02278951.1:0-36549 GCA_007258455.2 Sequoia sempervirens
TAAGGTCCCAACCAATTAGGTTCAAACTTTCCTGGTTTGTCTCTTTCTGCTTGATTCTTTGGATTCTCCATTAAAACCAGGTCACCAATGTCAAAATTTTTGTTTAAAACCCTCCTGTTATAGCTACGACAAAGGCGGTTCTGATATTCTTGGAGATGGTCCAGTGCCTTCTGTCTACGCTCGTCCAGGAATTCTAACTCATGGAGTCTCGACACTCGGTACTCTTCATCGTCAATGTGGCCCTTCAGTGATACCCTTAGGGATGGAATCTCGACCTCAATAGGAAAAATGGCTTCAGATCCAAAGACAAGTGAGTATGGAGTAGCACCAGTGGGAATCTGGAATGCTTATGCGATAAGCCCATAGGGCGAGTTTAAAGGCTGTAAATTCAGGTCCGGCGAAGCATCATTAAGCCAGGTCTTCTTGAGGATTCTAATGATGGATATTGTTAGGCATACTCCGGCTTGGCGGATTACCTTGTGGGTGAGTATGGAGTAGAGAAGTGATGTTGAATATGAAATTGATCACACAAGTGACAGACTTCTTGGTTCTTAAATGGGCGGCCATTGTCAGTGATTATAGATTGAGGGACACCATACCGACAGATGATATAGTTTAAGATAAATCTAGAAATTTGTGTGCCGTTAATGTATGTCATAGGAATGGCTTCAATCCACTTTGTAAAGTACTCAGTGGCAGTGATAATGAACTTGTTCCCATTAGATGATGTAGGGTGGATCTTACCTGAGGTCGAGTCCCCATTGGGCCAAAGGCCATGGTATTGATAGATTGAGAAGCTCTGTCTTTGGGGCATGTATCAAATCTCCATGAACCTTGGCATTGGCGGAATTTCATTACAAAGACATATGAGTCTTTTTCCATAGTAGGCCAGTAATAACCCAGTCTCATAATATTTTTGGCTAAGGTAGGGCTGCTAGAATGGGAACCACATATACCCTCATGCACCCCACGCAAGGTTGCTTGTGCTTCAGTAGAATCAAGACATCTCAATAGGGTATTATCTAAAGCGCGTCTATATAGGGTGTCTCCGACGATGGTATATTTGGCCGACTTGTGAAGGAATGTCCTACGTTGGTTATTGGATAGGCCAATGGGGATGACTTCGGCATGAAGGTAATCATAGATTTCTTTGTACCATGGGGAATCAGGACCAACAATGTCACACACCATTTCAGAATATGGGATATCATAGGCGGGGACCAAAAGCTGTTCGACCAAGAACTCAAACTTAGGCATGTTGTTAGGAATGTCAAGGAGTGAGGAAATTGTAGCCATAGTGTCTGCTGCTTTGTTTAAAACACAAGGTATCTAATGAAACTTGACTTTATCAAAGTACTCTTTAAAACTATCAGCCATGCGCTTGTACGGAGCAAGCTTTTCATCCTTAGTCTCATAATCATCATTTACCTGTCTTATTACTAGTTGAGAATCACCATATACATGTAGGTTCTTGATTTTCCACTTGACTGCCATGCGTAAACTTGTCACTAAAGCTTCATATTCCGCCATGTTGTTAGTGCATGGAAATGCAATCCTGAATGATTTAGGGATGGAATCACCCTGTGGTGTGATAAAAAATATCCCAGCCCCTGAACCATGATTTGTATGTGAGCCATCAAAGTATAGTTTCCATGTTATGTTTGTGTCAAATGTGAATATGAACTCATCAGGAAAGTCTGCCACTAATGGGTGATCTGCCTGTATTGGTGCATCAGCTAACTGATCAACAATGACCTGTCCTTTAATAGCCTTTCTCTCTACATACTGTATATCATACTCACTAAGTATCATGACCCATTTGGCCAGTCGTCCTGTTAATGCTGCCTTACTAAGAAGATATTTCAGAGGATCTATTTTAGCAATCAACATTGTTTGATGGTTTAGCATGTAGTGTCACAGTTTTTGGGTAGCAAATACTACTGCAAGACAGGCACGTTCAATGTTACTATAGTTGAGCTCATAACCAACCAAAGTCCGACTGATATAATAGACTACCCTTTCATGACCTTCATCATCATTCTGTGCAAGCAATGCTTTGAGTGATGAATGGGTTGCTGTGATATAAAGAATCAACGGCCTTCCTTCAACAGGTGGCATTAGGACAGGTGGTGTAAGTAAACATTCTTTAATCAGTTGAAAAGCCTCTTCACACCTAGGTGTCCATGCAAAGGGTACTCCTTTCTTAAGTAGATGTTGAAAAGGATGTGTCTTGTCTGCTAGCTGCACTATAAATCTTCTGATAGATTGCAACCTTCCTTGTAATGTCCTTAGTTGATTGAGATTTTTGGGTGGTGGCATGTCCATAATTGCTTTTACCTTAGCTGGATCTACTTCAATGCCTCGTCTAGAAATGATATAACCTAACAGCTTTCCTGACTTGACTCCAAACACACATTTCTTTGGATTGAGTCTCACATTATACGTCTCTAGCCTCTGAAATACCTTGTCTAAAACCTCTAAATGTTGTGCCCTTGTCTTGGATTTTACTATAAGGTCATCGACATAATCCTCCATACAAGTGTGTACTAAATCATGAAAGATAGTGGTCATGGCACGTTGATAGGTTGCTCCTGCATTCTTGAGTCTGAAGGGCATAACATTCCAGCAATACGTTCCCCAAGGACAAGTGAAGGCCATTTTATGTTGATCTTCAGCTGCAATTTTTATCTGGTTATACCCTGAGAATCCATCCATAAGGGACAACATCTCATATCCTGCTGTCATGTCAACTATCATGTCTATATTAGGCAAAGGGAAGTCATCCTTACGACAAGCTTTGTTGATATCTCTAAAATCAGTGCAGATGCGGATGCCCCCAACTGGTTTGGTGACTGGTACAAGATTGGAAATCCAATCTGCATAGTTAATAGGTCTGATGAAACCAACGTCTAACAATTTCTTAAGTTCTGCCTTGACTAATAAAGCAATTGTGGATGCATTTTTCTCAACTTCTGTTTCACTGGTTTGGCACCTGGTTGTAAAGGCAAGTGATGTAGAACAAGTTCAGGATCCAACCCAGGCATGTCGGCATATGACCAAGCAAAATTAATCTGTCTTTGTTCAAAGAAGTTGTGGAACTCTGATTTCTCTTGTGTTGTCAGTGACACTGCTAAATAAATCAATCGAGGATTCTCTTTTGTGCCTATGTTGACTTCTACTGATTCTTCCACGAGCATGGGTGACTTTTCCTGTGCAATGGGGAGAATGTTCAAACCTCCATCCTTAGGCGCCTCAGAGAGGTTTTCACCTTCAGATGCGTCCTTTCTTTTTACTTTTTCATGGTCTAGAGGTGCCTTGCGGTTTTCACCTAGAGACTCGTCCTTTTTATCTTGTTTATTCTTTTTCTCATTTTTGCGACTGGAGGGTTGAACAGATTCCCCAAAATATGCTTTATTGTCCAAGTCAATGGTAAAACCAGCTTTATGATCCCCATTAGGTATGCCTTCACGTAATCCCAGGAACTCAGCAATCGCTTCGTCGTTCTCAAAAGTATCTAAAACAGGTGTATCTTGTTGATCCCAATCTATGAGTTGGGGATAAACTAAAGGCATGTCATCGTCGGAGTTATCAAAGTCTAATGGAGTCAAGGTAAAAATTGAATTATTCATGTGGTCACAAAAGTCTTGTACCAAGTCCTTTTTGCTCTTGGGTTTGGGTCTAGGTGGATAAATAGGTGGGCCTAATGCCAAGGTTTGACAATCAGAAAGAGGTGGCTCAGGTTGCCAAGAGGTAGGATCAAGTGATTCCCAATAGTAGTGTTTAAACCACTCCTCTTTTGTCATTTTCTTTGGTGGACAGGAATTTAAAGGATTTGGTGAGGAACTTAACAGCAAATCAAGTTCTCCAAATAACTTGTCAAGGTCCATGGAAGAAGTAGAGGATAAGGAATCCCACTCATAATCATTAGAGTCAGGCGAGTTAGAATGATTTTGGTCTATTGGTTCGTGAGATGTCTTAATGTCTTCTGAAGCACGTACTTCCTCAAGTAAGGGTAATGGAGTACTAGGAACGCCAATCTGAATCGGTTGAAACCCTAGCCCTACTCCTTTTGGCCACTGAGAAACAAATATTGGTTCAATTCTGCCATCTTGGTTTAAGCCTAAACCACTGTGTCCATCATATCCTTTGCTTTGCATGATTTTGAAACCCTTTCCGTATAGTCTTGTAGGAATATGAGCAAGTAAAAGGGGTTCTTGATTATCTTCCTTATACAGCCAGGAAGTAACATCTTCTGTATCTACAGCCTCTTTGCTTAATTCACCCCATTTAGTGAAAGTTGTTGTGGGGGGAACATGTATAGTGATTATAGACTGTCCCCTACCTGTTGTAGGCAAACCATATGACTTAGGAGGGACCAAGTGGCTAACACAATAGGAAGTCTTCATATAATACTCTCCACAACCCTTGTCTTGGATCTCAACCCTAGGAGTAGTGGGAAGTGAAGGTGCAATAGATGTTCGAGTGAGCGTGGACGGGTCAACATAAGAAGATGGATTAGATGATGAGGCCTCTTGGTTGACTGGCACTTGACATTGAGGGATGTCCTTTAGGTTAGTGCAATACTGAAAAGGATCAGGATCACCATCGATAGTTATTTCGGTGCCATTGTAAGGGAATTTAAGGCACTGATGATATGTGGAAGGGACTGCCTTCATGGCATGAATCCATGGTCTACCTAGCAAAAGGTTATAAGGGAGGGTGAGATCCAAGACCTAGAACTTTGTCTCCATTACCGCAGGACCAATTCTGATAGGAAGTGTTACCACCCCCTTTGATTTTCTTTCTTCATCATCATAAGCCTTAATGACAATACTCTTGGTGGTGTCTACGCATGCTTCTGAAATACCTAATGCCTTAATTAGTTTTAAAGTGCATAGATTTAACCCTGCTCCTCCGTCTACCAAAACTCGTCTAACTTTGGTGTCATCAACAAGGACTTCTAGATGTAAAGGGTCATTGTGGTTCATCTTATCTGTGGCATAGTCTTGTTCAGAAAACGTGGCATGATGATTATTGGTCAAGTAGCCCACCATCTCCTGGAAACGATTGACATCAAGGTCATTAGGGACCGTGGTGTTCTGTAAAGCCTTATCGAGGATAGACCGATGCTCGGGGGAGATACGCAACAATTCCAAGATTGAAATTTGGGCTGGGGTTTTCCCCAACTGGTCAAGTAGGTTATATTGTAACTTGGAAGGTTGTGATGCTTGCTGTGATGGAGGGCCTTGGATAACAAACTTAGTACGACGAGTATTGACCGCACATTCTGGATTAGCCTTGATAGTAATGGTATTGATGTTGTCCTTGGCGGCGCGAAGGCAATGAATGATTTTGCCACTATCATAGTCATGTTTTATATTCGCATAATTGGCTGACATATTGGTCTTAGTACTCTAACTGGGGACAGTTCCTTTCCCATGGTCATGTAGTGGGTCTGAAAAGACTTGATGATCAGTGTTCGATGTCTTTTGTTTTTGTCCACTAACTTCAATGATTCTCTTGTCAACAAGGTCCTATATGATGTTCTTCAGTTGTCGACAGTTTTGTAGGTTATGTCCCTTAGTCCTATGATAATCACAAAAAGCGTTGTCATCCCACCAAGTTGGTTTAAACTATCCTGGATCGTATTGTCTTGGTTCCTGCAGTTGTATAAGGTTGTGTTGTAACAGTTGTTTGAACACCGACTCAATGGGTTCCCCTAAGGGAGTGAACTCACGTTTCTGGAATCTCCTTGGTGGTGGACGTTGAGTGTTTTGGACCATGTTGGGAGGTTGATTGATAGCATTAAGCGTGTTAGCAAAAGTATGAGGTCCTTGTAATGTGAGGAGGGGTCTTGCTTGTAATGTTTTAGCATCAACCACCCCATCATTGGTGACATTTTTGTTGCGAGACCAGAATCTGTTTCTGTCGGTGGGGGCATTTTGTACGACCGTGTTTCGATTGGGTGTTGTCATCTTGAGTTCACCCTTTTCAATGAGATCCTTCTCTATTATCACCCCCTTTTCCACTAGTTCCGAAAAAGATATGCAGCAATGTACCCTTAAGTTACTCCTGAGTTTTGGATGAAGGTTTTCTTGAAACATTGTAACCTTTTGTTTTTCAGGTATCTCGACAGGACATCTACTAGCAATAGTTCTCCATCTCTGGAAGAAAGCAATGAATGTTTCACCTTCGTCTTGTGTGGTGTGGCACAAAGTTGCTATATTTATCTCATGGTCAATGTGGAAGGAGAATTGCTCCACAAATTTCTCGACTAGCTCTCCCCATGATCTAATGCCAGAATCTAGACCCGAAAACCATTCTAGTGCAACCCCTACAAGACTTCGTGGAAATAGCCTCATAAGGTATGTGGGGTCGTAAGCAACATCAATGCATATGGTAGAAAATTCCCTGATATGTTCTACTGGATTGCGTTTGCCATTGTACTTAGGAAGATTTGGTATGACATATCCGTGAGGGAAAGGTGTCATGTACAATGATCTATCAAAAGGGAATGGGCATATGTCCTTTGGTGAAAATGATTTCTTAGTTGACACTGACATGTTATCCATTTGCGTTTGTAATGCCTGCATTTGTGTTTGTAGGACGTCAACTTGAGTCAAAGATGTGCTAGAAGGATTATGCGGATCCATGTATGTATTCTGAAATCCAAAGTCTCGTGATGGGTTTTGATTGAACGTTGGCATCTGAGGTGGATTTGGATTCAGAATGTTGGTAAATGTATTCTGGTTTGGAATCGACATAGATTGATGTTGTCCTGGATTCTGTGTAAATGGATTCTGAGTACCACTCTGTACAAAGGGATTCTGATTCGGAACCGATGTGAAATAGTTTTGGCCTGGAATCTGGGTAGATGGATTCTGACTACCAATCTGTGAAAAGGGGTTCTGATTCGGAACCGATGTAAATTGGTTTTGACTGCTAGTCTGGAAAGGTGGATTTTGATTGCCATATTGGAAGGAGGGAATGCCCCCTGTTTGTGTAATCCTTGGTATAGTACTAGTGACCTGAACACTAGGTATGGCCATCGACTGTGGCAAGGTACCTATAATGCTAGCAGTAGGTGTGGTTGTTGATTGCGCACTCGTGACACCGACATAAGATGTATGGGCTGATGTTTTAGGTCTTTTACTCCCGCTAATAGGACCGAAGGGAATAGATGATGAAGCCCCTATAGTGAAACTAAATCCCGATGTCATTGTAGGTGTACCAAATGGGGACGTATGGACTGTCGTACTCTGTGTAGACGTGCTAGATGGCATAGTCATGCTGACTTGAGGTATAGTAGTACTAGCAGTCGTGGTATTTGTCCCTTGTGTAGGTTGAGTGTGTAAGGTACTAATATCAAATCCTAGAGGTAAGGTAGCACCTTCAGCTAGCAATTTTCCTAAGAACCGTTGACGATCGTTTGCTAGGTACTCATCTACAAAAGAGGCAAACTCAGGGTCTTGTGTGGCAGCCTCTATGTCTTCTGTTGTAACATGTCCTTGAGTGTTTCTAGTGGTAAATTTGTCTAATAGAGTCTTATGAGGTCTTGAAGAAAATGGGTTGATGAACTCACTTGGGTTCGACATGTTTTCTCTCTCTCTTCTCTTAGACCTAGTTTCAACCATGTAAGACAAGCTCAATATGCGGGAAATGCAAAACTATATATAGAAACTGTATGACTCTATTCTATGTTTTTGGGGTTTTCTTATGCAAAATAAGGGATGTCCTATGATGATACTAGTCTAGACTCTAAAGGTGCAAGAAGTCTAAGTGAGACCCTAAAATGATCAATTCTATAAACCCAAGGTGAAGAGACCAACTACCTAAAGTCAAACCAAAGTGTCAATTTAGTTAAGTCAAGGAACCAATGTAGGACGAAGATCAAAGACAAGTTGAGTTTCCTAACTAGACTGATGAGCTAGGACGACTCTCTGTAGGACAAAGTATATGATGATAAGACTAGGTTCAATGACAGATTTCGTTGACACTATGACCTTTCTAGAGTATAGATGGTAGACTACTCCTAAAGTTTGTAAAAGTGACCTCTCTAAAAGTCTAATGCAAGGTGATATGTACCCTATGATGAAGCTAACTCTAACTGAAGACAACTATGGTAATTACTAAATGAACCTAAAGGATGCAAAATTGAGCAAATCGTTTCAGGTTTCTATTTTCGAAGACTGTTTGTATGAAGACCACTGAAACTGGTATAACACTACTAATTGGACAGTGACAGTGAATTTTGGTTTTTCTGGTAATCAGACAGATGCATTTCAAATTTAACAGTTGCGGTTCAAACTGACAGATGTGACTCAAAATTACCAGATGCGACTCAAGTTGACAGATGTGACTCAGAATATAATGCATGTGGTGTTTCCAAAACAGATGTGACTCACACTGACAGATGTGATTCAAATATTATAGATGCGGCTCAAAACAACCAGATGCGACCCATATAAATCAGATGCGAGCCAAACTGACAGATACGACTCAAAAATTACAGATGCGACGCAAAACTTACAAATGTGACTCAAAATTAACAGATGCGACTCTAAAAATTAGATGCGTGTTTCTGGTGAACAATTGCGACTCTCTGTGAATTTTTAGTGACATGAAATTTAAACTGACCCAGTTTTCTATGATCAAATTCTGACAATCAAAGACAATCATAAGACAAAGTGTTTTCAGTTTCAATTTTGGACTCCAAGAACGTTTAAAGTGATAACAGACAAGTACATCCTAATAGGCCAAAGGCCTAGGGTTTGTATACTTGGTATAGCCCACCAGTTATACCCCGGATTGGTGATGAACACCTTTCCTTCTCGAGAGCGGATAGCTTAGGAATTTGGTGGCATTGGCTCACCTCCACGGCTCATTAACGTCTTTCGAGCACACCAATTCTGAATTCATTGGGTAATGACATCCCAAGAACCGCTATCTCTACTCAAGGGGATCAGTAGTGAGTAATCTTCAGGCATGATACTGTACCCTGCACTAATACCAAGCAACGACCACAAATAGGTTGGTCTCTACAACAAAGGGTATTTAATTCGGGCATTCCGTTTGTGGGGTGTGATCCATACGACACGAGTCCCCTTTCGGATCCATCTCGTCGGAACCACACTCGTGATTCTTGGGGTTTCCCCAAGAACCCACTTTTGTATACCGGCTGGAAGTCCCTGGAGTTGAGAATTACTCTGGAATGCAAGTCGTTAGGGGTGAGTACTTTCCCCGAAGCGGCCCAAGTTCTAGAGTTGGTAACCGTTTCTCTTACACCCAGGATCGCACGGATGTGCAAGGGGAGAGGATACTTCGATATACCAAATCGTAAGGGTAACCAGACTTGTGCTTTCGCACCAAACACAGTAGACACTTGTTAATTTTAACCAAATGAAAGATTTGCTATGCTACCAAACAATCTGTTTCAAAATTTAACTAGGGTCTTCGACAAGCGTCCTGCAGAAGATATCATTAGTAATTTTCAATTTTTGTCTTCGCCAATCGTCCTGCAAAAGCTTGTTAACTCCAAATGGCCACAAAATCAAATGTCGGTAACACAAAATCAATTGAAAATTCAGTTAGCCGATAAATTTACCCGATCAATTGCATCGTTTTGTTACGGTCGGATCACATCGTTTCTTTTTAGTGCGGCTCGGGGATATCACTAGCGATTCAAGAATTTCGAATCGTCATTTTCTCTGTCGAGATAGGGTTCATAAACTCGAAATCCACGGTTCAAAACTTCCGCGTCTTGATTCAGGAAAAATCAATTCAGTCTGAGAAACTTCACATCACGGTTTAGGAAATGGAGAATTACTGATGCAAAAACTTTATCGATTCAGGAAAATCAGTGCAGTGCTGAAGAGCTTCATGCGTGGATTCGTATGAAAATCGCAAAATCCGAAAATTAAAGATCTACGGTTCGAAGATGGTGTCTTCCATTCGGGTTCACCAAAATGTAACGTCTGAAAATGAAACAAGCCTTTTTGCACAATAGACAACAAAGATTAGATCGTTAGAAGCACACATGCAATACAATACTAAATCTAACATGCAAATTCATACGTTAAGCAACAAAGAACATGGGAAAGTAAAAACGTAATTAAAACTAGAACAATCTCACCAATTTTCAAACGTATTTCCATGAATTATCTCGATTGCCCTTCTCCATTTCGCTTGTATGGTATAATTGCCCTCAGATTTTCAAGTAATTCGTGCAAGTATAGCCTAAGATAGTGATTAGCAAAATATCGAAGATTCAAGACAAAAGTGCTCTCCAAAAGTTATCAAATTCGCGAGAGAGATTGGAATGAAGAATGACAAATCAATTTATAGAAAATTGATTATTTGAACGACAGGCCAAGATTGAAAGATTAACGGACGGTTGAGATTGAAAGATTAGACATGCATTATGTTAATTGACAGTGATGACATGAGTGATTCGAATTAGAAATAGAATTAAAGATTAAATAAATGATTTAATCTTCAGTTCGGCATTCGAAAACATTAGAAATATCTTTGCATGACAAAGATGAAGATTGATTAAAGTAACTCTCTGTTCGAACGCACGCACAACACTTAATTAATTAAATAAGAATATTTAATTAATCCGCATGTACACGCAGTTGAGTTAGAAGTGGACGATTGCATGATTAGACGAGGAGATTACTCGAGAATGCCACTCAGACATCAAATGAATAGTTAACTGAACGATTAGAATAGATGTCGAGTTGAGTAAAAGTGAATACTTAGATAACTCACATAATTATCTAAAATATAGAAGAATGTGTTAAAATATAATTAATGAATTTAATAATTCATTTAATTCAAGAGACTCAATATTTGAAGGATAATTAAATAAATAAGATTTATTTAATTAAGTGACGAAAGGGATTTTAAATGAATAATTAAATAAATAATGACTTTATTTAATTATAGTTGAAATGCGATAAAGAATAAATTAAATAAGAATTTATTTAATTTGACAAGATGGATAAGGTTAATTAGTAACATAATTAAATAACAAGCGTTTATTTAATTAATTAGATAGAATAAAGAGAAGTGAATCAATTAAATAATTGAGATTATTTAATTAATAGATGAATTAATAAAAGATGAATTAATTAAATAATTGACATTATTTAATCATGACCATGAAGAATAAGAATTATGTAGAATATGGAAGTCGCAGGCTAATAACCAGATTTCGGTGTCTACACTAGCCATGTAAGTGATCTATGTAATATCCTTCAAAGATGCAAGGAATTAGGTATTTCACTAAATCACAAGAAGTGTGTTTTTTGAGTTATTGAAGGAAAACTCCTAGGTCATAAAATTTCTAAGAAAGGTATCTCCATAGACCCTGATAAGATTGAGTCCATTATTAAGTCACCACTGCCAAATAGTAAAAAGGAAATGAAATATTTGTTTTAAAATAATAATTTTGCGAGGAAATTCATCAATGGATTTGTAGAAATTGTGCGTCACTTAAACAATATGCTGAAGAAATATTTTCAAGAAATTAAAGAATTTATAATCAGTGCACTAGTATTGGCTAGTCTAGATTACACCAAGCCTTTCAATATCTGCACTTTCACTTTAGAACATTCTTGTACCAATGTTCTAACTTAGAAGGGAGAAGATGGTGATGAAAGAATAATAGCTTTCATGAGTTATCATTTCAAAAATGTTGAAGTTAGATATCCTAAATTGGATGAACAATCATTTTATCTAGTAAAATATATGAAAAAATTTAGACACTAAATCTTAAGGAGCAAAGTGATAGCCATAGTTCCTGATGTTGCAGTGAAATCCATGCTAATACAAAATGAGCTTGGAGAATGAAGGGGTAAACGGATGGATATCTTGTAAAAGTTTGACATGGATGAAGCTAGTAAGAGGCCAAGGATTGGAGCATATAAACAATTGGTGTGTCAACAATACACACAAATGGATATCATGTCAAATCTATGGTATACATATATCATATCATATCTATATAAAACAAGTGCCTAGATGATATGAATGCAGCTTAGAGACAAGAATTGAGAATTAAAATTCAAGAATACATGGTAAAAGTTGGAATCCTATACCAAAGGAATTATGAGGGTTTCTACTTAATATTTCTCGATAAAGAAGTTGTTTCAGTCTTAACAAAATTTCACAATAAATTTGGCACTAGCCATGGTTTGGCTGAAGCTACTACTCACCAAATATTGTGGGTAGGGTATTATTGGCCCACTCTATTCAAGGATTATTTTTAGCACATTAAGACTTGTCATATATTCTAAACAGGATCTAGTAAATAAAGGAGTGCACCTATGCCATTACAAGCCATATATGAGGTATGTCTTGCCCAATGGGGCTTAGATTTATAGGAATGATATATCCCCAATCATCTGTAGGACAAGTTTATTCTAGTAGCTACAGATTACTACACAAGATGGTATAAAGTAGTCACTTGATGATAAAGTACAATGCATGTGGTAATCAAAATTTTAGAGAATCACATAATGACCAAATTTGGAATGCCATTTTCTCTAGTGTGTGATAACAAACCCTCTTTTTCATTAGTTCAATTTGTGCAATTGGCTTTTGAGCATAAAGTTATTTTAAAATATTCATCCAATTATTACCCTAAGGGTAATGGAGTTACATAGTCAACTAATAAGAACTTGATAGGTGTCATTAATAAATTATTAGATAAGAATCCAAAAGATTGGAACTCACATCAATTTTGCATTATCGACTAACAGAACTAGAACCAAGAATTCCCTAGAGACATCCTCTTTCCAATTGGTTTATGGATTGGAACCCATATTTCCCATGGATCTCATAATTCCTAGCTTAAAATTCATGGAGAATTATATAGAAACAGATGAAAAGTTCAAGTTAGGTTGATGAACCTACTAAATCTATATGAAAAGATAAATGCTTCTCTTGAGTTGTAGTCAAATGGTGGTTTGAAAAAAGAGCTAGAATAAAATATTTTAGTATCTCAGATCTTTTCTTTCTATGGAATAAGTTTAAAGAAAATAAAGGAATCCATTCGATGTTCAATCGAATTTGGATGGGACCTTATCAGATATCCCAAATTTTAGGGGAAAATACTTTTAGGATTAGTATTATGATCAGAGAATCAACCCCATTGCCTATCAATAGGAAATTTCTCAAACATTATTTTGGATCCTATGGAAGGAGATGTGATCCTTTTTGTAAATTATTAGAGTATGTTTTTCATTTGTTGTTCCATTTCTTTTTCTTTTATGTTTGTTGGTTCGTCTCCTATTCTTGTTTTCTTTTCTTTATTTCTTGTTATTCCCTTTGTTTATTTGTGGGTTTCATGAATTTTTTATGTCCAAATATCAACCATGAATAGAATGCTTGTGGTATTTATATTTTAATTTTTTTTCCTTGTTTAAATTCATGGTCTAATAATCTGTAATTAAGCCTGAAAGTATTAGATGTGTTGCATTGGCATTGATTTGTCATTGATGTCAAATTCACTAATGGTTGGGCATTGATAGTGGTTGATGTTTATCAAGGTGCTTCAAGTCATCCAGTCAAGGTATGTAACTTCATTCATGATGTTATGCTTGCTCTTTCAGGACAAGGTATAGTAGAGTGTCATGTTGATGGTGTTGATGTATTCTATCAAGTGTCATCAAGGCAAAGGATATGTTCATGTTTCTTTATTTAGTCAAGGCTTCAAGGGTAATTTCAAATAGCTTCAAGGGTTCTACTTGTTGATGCTTATACATGTTCACTAAAAGGTATTGGAATAATTGTCATTCATTTTTTATGGTTCTTATCCATGTTCACTCAGAGGTATTGGAATATTTTTCATTCATTCAGTATTTAGAGTTTGCTTTGAATGAATGGTAGAACTTTTCTTTGTTTGAGGGTTTGTATCAAAACCCTAACATCTCTTTATAAGAATTTGTTTGTAAAGTTTTTAACAAAGTCATTGCTATTATAATTTGAAAGTGACCTTTTGTCATCGGTCACAAATAAATTAAGTGACTTGCTTGAGGAATTAAGTCACATTGATTGACCAGTCCTCCTATGCATTGAAACTGGTTAGGAAAGTTGAAGTTAGTGTTTAATTTATTTGAATAGAGATCAACGATTTCCATTTAAGATTGATTCAGACAGAAAAAGTGAATTGAGGGTTCTCATTTAAATTTCTTAACAGCTATTTCCTATGGTTGCAATTTTGAAGGGATTCTGAATGTCGTTGGTTGTTTCCATTTATTTTGAAGGTGAATAGTTGTGTATGATTTTTGGGATTGGCACCAAATATGTTTAGTGCTTTTTTCCTTTGCATTGGAG
Source organism: Sequoia sempervirens (assembly GCA_007258455.2). Taxonomy (NCBI): domain Eukaryota; kingdom Viridiplantae; phylum Streptophyta; class Pinopsida; order Cupressales; family Cupressaceae; genus Sequoia; species Sequoia sempervirens. Next base: position 14,341 of record VDFB02278951.1, read on the forward strand.
TTATGTTTTGGAAGGTATGTATCAATGAAAATAATTTTTTTTGTGAAGAAGATAAAGCTTCTAATTTAGAACTCTTATGAATTTGATATAGTTTTGATAATACAATGTAATTTGTTTGCAAATATTTGTATAAGACTGTTTGTTAGAAAATCAATATAAAATGAAGATACATAGGGTTTTTGTGTGTATGCAAATTTGAGCATGGAAGAGAATTGTGATTGACTATAATTGCTATGAAAAGAATACTGAGAAACTCCTAGGTCTGAGAATATTGAGAAAAACATATGACTAATGAAAGGGAATGATATTCAAATCTTCATAAAGTAGAACAATATCAGAGGTGTTAGGAATTTGTATAAGAAATTATTTTTGGTGGTTTTGGTTTGTGATAAAGTTTTGTTTGAGAAAAATGGTAATTGAATCTCATTGAAAAGAAAGGTGATTGAAAAATGGTAATTGGGCTTCTTTGAAATTGAAAGTTTAGAGATTGAAAATTTAGAATACCCTGTTCAAGGATAAAGAATTTAGAGTTGTATATTTCTTTGTATTGAGTACTTGAAAGTCCTGAAGATTTATTTCTTTTTGTGCCAAATTGGGAGATATAAGGTGTATTTATAAGTTTTATAGAATACATCTATAACCTTTTTTTTTCAATGTAAAAAGAGTAGTACTCTGTATTGATCTTCTTGTATTCGAAGGTTGGAGTTGGTGCTTCAACCAATGGAGTTGGTGTTGTTGGAAAAACAAGGATAGACAACTGAGAGGGGGGTGAATTAGTTGTCACAGATTATTTAAAAATTTCAAACTTAACTTAATCTAAAATATGATGAATGAATAATAAACCATAAACAATCAACACATTAGAAACACATAGAACACCAAGATTTTTTTTGTGGAAACCCTGTTAGGGGAAAAACCACGGTGGATGTTAGTCCACAATATTATACCTTGTTAAAAGTATAATGAAGAATAATGGGAATGCACATGCATTTAGGCACACTGCCTAGAGCTCACTACTCAAAAACAAGAAGGCTTACTACCTTACAATATGTTTGGATTACAACAAAGAGTTGAACTAAGAAAGTAGCATCTACAAATGCTTGGTTTTAGTTTCGGTGAAGCTCAAAAACACTTCTTTACACTTCGCTCAAACTCCTTCACACTCTGCTCTGCAATCAAATGATTAGATCACTATTCACACACTTGCAATTTCTCTGGCTCTTCCTCACTTCACACACTCTATTTCACACAAACAACCACTCTTATATATATCCGCAACAGGGATTTACATCAACAACTTCATCGACCAAAATATAAAACATATTTACAATGTCGACCCAAATTTACAAATAAATTTTAAATGTGAATCAAACACCGTCGACTACAACACAATGAAGACTTAAAAAAATATCCTTGGTTTTCCAAAAATTCAAATTTTAATCTCCAAGGATCCACAACATGCTACAACCATCATGTTGGACAAGAACATGAAAAATCAAACACACAAGAGAAAAATCTCTGACCACAAGCACACCGATCAACGTGAACATGCAACAAAGATAAAGAATAATCTAGAAGCATCCATGAACATTAAGAATCAACAGAGTGGCATCCACAACAATTGAAATTACTAGAATCACATCAGCTTCAATCAGGGACAAAAACTAAAACAAACTGTCAAAACACAACTGTTCATAACATGATCAAATCTCCACATGGACCTCTAAAAATTCTGGTGGACAAACTAGATACTCTTAGCAATAAACCCTTTAGTCCACAACAACTGATCATCAATGTACTGAGCAAGGCACCTTCATGACCTTCACTATTCCATTGTCAACCTGCAACTCTTCCTTTAACAATTTTCTCAATATCCTTGACATATACAACCTTTAATTCATCAATGCTAATAGTGTTGACATCAATGACAACCACAACATCCAACAAGTGTTGGAAGATGGTCATTGCTCCCCTCAGGATTCGTGACATGGAATAAACACATCCTATGGATTCATTAAATTTGGCAGTTGTATCAGGCATTAACAGGTCCATCTTTTGGTGTAATGACAATCATGGGGTCAATAATTGGTATTCGAGCCAAAGGTTCTAGGTTCGAATCCCCCTGAGTAGCGCTGAGGGGGAGATTGTTGGAAGATAGTCAACACTCCCCTTGGAATTTTTGACATGGACTAACCATCTCCCATGGATCTATTAACTTTGGCAGTTGTATCGGGCATTAACAGGTTGATCTTTTGGTGCAATGACAACTGTGGGGCCAACTATTGGTGCTTTGGTGTTTTCAGAGTTGGTGCTTCAAAGGAAAGTTTGTGCTCACTAAATATAATTAGGGTTGGTTCCCTTTGGAGATAATAAAGCAATTGTTCAGAGTGGTTTTTTCACCCTTTTTTGAGTTTTCCACTCATAAATTTGGTGTCTCATGTTTCCTTGATGATGTGCTACTTTATGCATGATTTAGTATTTCAGATTCACATGTGTTGTAATTTTCACATCTTTGTATTCATTCATGAAAAAAATATCTAAAGTTTTATATGATTAAGAGTGTTAAGGTTTTTAGATTGATTTTATGTGACCACTGATTTACCCCCCCTCTCAATGGTCTTGTACTCCAACAAGATGATCCTATGTGCAAAACTAGTGAACCTCTGAATTTAGTTATTTGAATCTTACTATCTACAAATTAAATAAATTAAGATATAGATTTAGGATGGATGGTAATGATCTTTGAACTCAAGTAAATCAAAATATTTATTTCTCAGTGACCATTGTGATTCCCAATCCAACATCTGTGATTACTTGGAGAAAATATTATAACAAAAATAAACAAAAAATCATGAATAAACTATAAAATGGGTGATTCAATTAACCTCTATTGAGGATATGGATGCTTGGCTGCAGTAGAGAAATGTTTGAGGGAATCAAAGTTATCTTTTTTGGGGATATGGATTCCTGGTTGGTAGCAGAGCTATGCCCAGGTCACACCAACTAAGTTCTAAAACTAAAAAGAGAAAAAAAAATGAATAAAATAGTTGGGAGAAAGGAAAGATCAAACAAGTTTTCTTGATTTATAGGTCATTTCATTTCATCATTATCATGTCTTTAAGGAATAAATCATGTGCACACGCAATGAGATTAAAGTATCCTATTGTAATTTATGAAATTTTCAAAATACTTAGATTGACAGGAACTCCTTTGCTTAATTTTGGGTTCTTTTCCTTTTGAGTTTAAGGTTGTTTGATTTTTTTTGAAGAGGAAATGCTTTTCAAGTATTTTTTTCATTGGTTTCTATTTTTGTGCCTTGCACTCATTCCCCGTTTTATGTTTTGACATAATGGAGACCCCCCTCTTTTTCCTTTTTGTTGTGTTGTCATTTTCCCATATTTACTTTCTTTTCCCTTTTTTTTGTTTCTTCCTTCCCCCTTCTTCCTTTCCTTTTTCCTTTTTCTTTCCTTTCCCTTTGTTTTCTGAGTACCTTGTTAGATTTTAGGATTTTGGGCTTTTCCATCCTTGCATGCCAAATGGATTGGGCCCAAAACATGATGTCCAAAAAAGTGCTCAATGTTTCATTCCTTGTCCCACTTCATTCATTGAGCATTGGGTGTTCGTCCTACTGAATGATCAACCCCCAAACACCTGATGGCAATAATGTCTTGTTGTCTTGAGCCTCATGCCAGTGAAATTAGTCAAGTGAATTAATGGCACTGATAGGGTGTTTTAATGCAGAATTAAATGAGAAACTAATGAGGCCTTCGAAAGGTTTTATCAAGTATTTCATGCTCATTTTATCACTTACCCTTTTCTATTGCATTTGAAGAGCTCTACAACTTTCTCCTTGTGTGAAAGAAACCCTTCTTTTTCCTTTTTTTGCCATTGTTGTTGCTTTGCCAGTTCATGTGTCATGCTCATGTGTTGTGTTGGTTTCTGTGTTTTTTTCATCTATTTTTCGTGTTTGTGAGTGTTTACGTTTGTTGGTGCTCGTTTGTGTTGCATTCGTCTTCACCCTTCTCACATGCCTTATCTAGGTTCGATTCAAATATTTCCAAGTTTTAAAATTTTAAATCGTGCTTCTTGGTTATTTGCATGTTAGGTTAGGGTTTTGGTATTTTTTTTGATTGATCTATCCTTTTCATCTTTCTTTCCCTCATTTTCCCTTTTTCCTTTGTTTTTTACATATTTTTTCTATTTGTTTTTTTCTTCATTTATTGCCAGATAAGTTTTTCTTCTCGATGCACTGATCGATGATGTTTATGATGTGATTTGATCATGCACTGAGCATCAGCCTTGCTAAGGTTTTTTCTTTCCTTTGATTTTTTTCTACGTTGAATTTTGAGCATTGAGTGTTAGAGTGTTGACTTACTTCGTAGGTGGCTATGTATCAAGAGTCATGAGAAAACTCTGATGCCCGATCTTTGATCATTTTCCAAAGGATTACAAGTATCGATAGCCAAGCATTCAGATTTTGGGTTTTAGTTATGTGCCTTATCAACAATTGACTAAAAAATAGATTGAAACACCAACGCTTGAGATACGATGGAAAGAATTAGCAAAAAATCCTTGTTTTTAAAAACCTTTTTTGGGCATTGTTGATTGTGCATATCATGTACATAAGTTCTTATTGAGGTAGAAGGTATGCTAAAATCTGGATCTTCGACGCCCAAAACCATAATGAAAAATCATTTTTTCCTTAATAAAATGAATGATTTCACAAAGCATACTTTTGTGAGATCTTTTAAATTTTAACGAAGTTGAAAGTAATGTTATTTAGACATCAAGATTCAAGATTTTTCTTTACTGAATTCCAAACTCATAAGAATAAATGTTAGAAGTTATCCCTGACCCCCGACTCCTAATAACCTTAAAAAGTTGTTCTGATATCGATGACTAGCCTTACCTCTTAAACCCGTCGAAGTATTACAAGCAAGAGGTAGACCATGAACCTGATTATTGACTCCTGAAATAAGTTCTTAATGTTGCTAGTCAGAAATGTTGCTTAAGTGATCATCTTGTTAGAAATAAGGGGAATGTGGTAGACCCAATTCTTGATTTCCCAAGAATCAAAAACATAAATCCAACTTTTCTCATGAATCTTTAACCATTTGATAGAAGGTAAGTGTTAGGCCCGATCCCTAATTCTCAATGGACTAGAATATGAAATTAAAATATTAAGCAAGGATACTTTAACCCTTTAGTATGAGATAAAGGGGAGGCTCAAGGCTTGATCCCCAAAATGTTTGTTTTTCCTTTAACCTTCTTTTGAATAAGTTATTATTTTTCAATTTGAGGTATATATTGATTAATATAACTTGGTTTTGAAGGTGTGCTTTCTTATGAGGTAAATAAATTGTAACACTTGATGTTTTTTATGTGCAAAAGATATGCCACCAAAGGATCCCATAGAGATGAAATACTGATACAAGGGACATCATCTACCTTCTAAAATATTCTCCCTATACACAAAGATTGGAGACATTGACCTTGGTCATGTCAATTTGGAGGAGTTCAAGAGGAGGATTAGTGATAAATAAACCCAAAAATGTTCTACCACATCACTAGAAAATTTTAGATTGGTACAAGTCATTGATTTCTCGATGATCATTCAATAGCTAGAGCTTGTCTTGACATGTGCCCACTACTACAATAATAGAACTAGGAAAGTGATGGGATCATTAGGAGAAGTGGTTCTAGAAGTCAACCATAACATGATAAAAAATATATTTAGGATTCCTATCTACCCCTAATATGAGGCAATTGACATGAAGAAGGCAATAAAGTACTTTGATGACACACTTATATTAGTAGTCAGATGTTGCTTACCCCAAGGAAAGTAGCCCTCAAAATGGTTAAGGTGCAACACAAGAGTGAGTTCAAAGAGGATATCAAGGAATTGATTGTCCTATTGAGTAGGGTATTTGAATATCCACATGCTAGGGATTTCTACCCATGGATGGTCCAATTCATCATAACCATCAATGATGCAAAGAAAGACAAAATTGATTGGGCTACTCTTGTTAGCGACATAATTCATGAACAACTAAAGACTGTTCTTGAAACATCATGACTTCATACTTGGTCTATCTATTGGCTTCTAAAGCCTCTTTCCCAAGATTAGATAGAGTGGGTTCCTTCCAATTAGGAGAGGTGACCATTTATGAACATTATCCTTAGCTAGTGTTGAAGGATAGTTATTGTCATTTCTATGTTGTGATTAGAGGACTATAGGGAGATTTCTCTAGAAGGATATCAAATGAGGCCATGGAATCTCTCAAAAGCTAAGGAAAATTGTATATTTAGTTTAAAACCTTCACATATATTTGAGTGGGCTGCTTTCATAAAGCCCCATACAAGCTTTCAACGTACCCATTGGATAAAATGATCCTATTAGAAGTTTACAAGAAGGTGAATAAAATTCACCAATTTCTTGTAGGAAAATTTGAGTCTTGATACAAATTATCCTTCAAAATGGGAGTGTATTCATGTGAAAATGTGTTAAATTCTAAGGGTGTAGAGATTTAACTGGCAAGGTATCCCCTTGTGTTGTATAATGATCCTTGTCACTGATTCGACCCAATTGGTAAGATCAACAAGGTGATAGGCTCTTTATTCATTCATGGGCCTAAGATAGAAGATCATTAGGAAAACCATGAGGAGTTTGAAGTAATAATAAAAGACTATTATCAGTTCATAGTAAAAATGATCAAATATTGCATAGAGGCCCATGTGTCAAAAGAAGTAAAAAAATATGGGAAAGTTCTTGATCCTGTCTACCACAAGAATCACATCTACAATCAACCAATCTTCAAAAAAGATTATTTAGTAGAAAAGAATCATTTTATTTAGACAAGGACAATAGGTCTCATAGCCTGTTACCTCAAATGGCTTCGACATCCTTTCCTTATGATGAAGCTGTCGAAGCCTACAAAAGTAGATGAGAAATGCAAGATAGGAGAAGGACTGTTTGTTGCTACTACCCAAGCCAAAGAAACTACAAGGAGTTCACCTCCTAAGGTAGCGAGGAAGAAAATAAAAAAGGAACCAATATCTATTGGTTCATGTGAGGAATATGTTGAAGAGGGAGAGACTGGTTAGGAAAAATAGAACTAGAGAAGAAATTTGAGAAAGAGCTGCCTAGAGGGAAGCTCAAGAAACCTACTCCTCTTTCCCTCTACATGAATCCCCTCTATTGTCAGCTCCTCTATAACCATGTAATCCACCACCATCACCACATGACAAACCTCTTTCTACACCTCCTTCTCCTCCAATTCTTGAAGAAGAGCCACCATCCAGGGAGGAAAAATTCCTATTAAAGTTGTGGAAATAGTACAAGAAGAATGGGAGATAGAAGGGGAGATTTCTATTGAATAGGAAGCATAGAGAGAGCCTCCTTATGAAGAATAAGTGCCTAAAGAGGTCCATGTTAAAGAGGTTCTTTATAAAGAAACTATAGCAGAAGAACATGTTGAGTAGGAAGTGAACCAAAAAAAAGAGGCTCATGATGAACAGGCTCATGAAGAAGAAGAAACTCATGAGAAAAGAGTCCAAGGGGAAGAAGAGATCAGATTTGAAACTGAGCAAAGGGCGACCAAACAAGATGATGCAAAAGGCTCCCATAATACTAAGATCCTCACTTATCCCCTTAGAGAAATGTTCGTTGTCATTCCCATCTAGCTCAACCACACAATTTAGAGAAGGAAAATGACATATGTGGAAAGCATCTCAGAACAAAGTTTGAGCATTTTATTAGAAGCTTTCTAGTCTTCGATTAGAAGAAGAAAGAAATCCAAAAGAATATCAATCATCAAAATGGATGAGCAAGGAAATAGAACTACAAAAATAGCCATCTTGTTGGTTGATAAACTTGAATTGGAGATGAGGCCAAAAGAATACTAGATCAGGCAAGTTGATATGGGAGTCCAGACAAGGGAAGGAGTGCAAAAATCTCTCCATGTGTCTATTTCATCTATCTTAAAGAGGATGCAAAGAGATGAGAACACAAAAGGAAGAGCTAAAATCTTAGGTGGCCTAATTGGCAACTTGTACCAATAATTTTATCAAACTCGTACTCACTGCATCTCTTGAGTTCACATTACAACTTGCATTAAAGGGTGAGGTCAGGAATTGTGACCTAGATGGATGAATTCCATAGCCCAGTAATGGAAACTGGATTTTTTGACTTTAACAAATGAAGTACTAAAGAAACTAATAAATTCTTATCACTCCATTAGTGATGCAAATAGTGCAAATCAACAAATTGAGCTGAGCATTGATGAAGATTTATTAGTTTGGGAAGATTACATCCCAATTTGGTAGAGAATAAAAGAAATATCAATGGAGGATCTTTTGAAAGCTACTGTGATTGAAGAAGATGATCCAAATAAATTTTCTAAATGGATGAGAGTAGCTGAGTTTAGAGTGAAGATTTTAAATAAGTTCAAATCTAAATTGAGTAAAGACAAGAATCTAGTGGAACAAACCATGATTAAAATCCACCAATCTATTGGAGATTTAGATTGCACATTTTGGGAAACACCTATGCTGTTGAGGGATCCCAATAGGATGGTGGAATAATTGAGAAATAAAATGAAAGGATAGGTCACCCAAGTGGTAATTGATAAAATGATGAATAAAAAGGAGAGACTCTAGTCCGTTAAGGAGGAGGTATCTACCTTCAAAAACCTACAAAAATAGATGGAGAATTCTTCATTTGACTAGAAAATAAAGCTACAATATCACCGAGGACCATCAATGGAAAATATGAAGGAAGTGATATCAACATTCTCTGATAACTTCTCAAAATAACTAAAGATGAGTTTTTTGTTGCTATGTTTTTGTTTTTAAATAAACTACTGTAACAAATTCCCGCACCCAGTTGATGAAATTAAAATTGGTGTTGGAAATTAGGTTTACTTTCAGTTAGCTTTTTATTTCCTTTAGTTTAGTCAAACTAAAATTAAAATTAGGGTGCCTAGTTATGCTATAGTTATAATTTTAATTTTCTTTTATTTGGAATTGAAGCATTAAATTTGGTTCTAGTTAGATTTTTTGTTTAGATCCACAATTTTAGAAACTCGATTTTCTATATAATTTTGGTTCTGGGTCATTTCTAAGCATTTGACTTTGATGTATTATTACATGATAAACTTATGCATTCTTAGCGTGGATTTTCGTACTAACTTTGTGGAGATCAAATTTTGTCAAATCAAAGGATTATGCCTATTTTTAATGCATCTTAATTTGGTTCATTGGTAATGGCATGATTGCTTTGTGTTATCTAAATTGAATAAATTCATGAAATATTGAGTGTTATTCTGGAATTAAGTCGGATTTCATGTCTCAAATATGTGCATGTTTGATGGTGTTCTGAATGTATGAAGTATGAAAATCTTGTGTTTGGTTATATTTCATTTGGATATTGCATCATTATTAACAACAAATATGTGAATGACTATTTTCATTAATAATGGTTTATGGAATTTCATTTGAACATTCAAAGTTGATTAATGAAATAGGTTTAACCATTGTCTGTTTAAATTAGAATTTATTTCATTCCTCCTTGTTACCCTTTTATATTTTTAATTTTATTTAAATCAATCTAGAATTATTGAAAAGAGAATTGAATTGATATAAATATGCTATAAATTTGAACATGCAATTTTTTTTTTGAACTATTGTATCTATTATTTGTAATTGCATATTATTTCCAGAAAGCTAATAACCTAGATCCCTTGTTGAACACATTAACAATGACCACTTTATTGTCCCACATGGTCAAGACCTAACTATAAAGGAACATTGGAGTAGTTTCTCTAGTTTTCAAGAGGAGCAATGACTCATTATTGCTTAGCAAGTTGGATGTGCTAATAACACCCTCAATAAGAAGGAGAGCAACAATCTGTTCAGATGTTTGTCTTTACTATCCTTGAGAGGATGTAGAAGGATGAAAATAAAAAGCAAGAGCTCAAAACTCAAGTGGCCCAATTGATGACTCACATAACTAATTTAATAGGACCAGTGGATACAACTACTCTTGAATCCACCTTGCAAACAAAATTGAAGGGATAGATAAGACATTTTGACCTAGAAGGTTGGATTCCAACCATGGAGCAATAGAAAGTAGATTTTTTTGCCTTATCCAATAGAGTGCTAAGGAAAATAATAAACTCTTATCACTGTATAAGTGATGAAGATAGTCTAACCCAAAAAAACTGAGGTGGGGATAGATGAAGAGTTATTGGTTTAGGATGATTACGTCCCAATTTTGTATAGAATAAAAGAAACACCTAAAGAGGATTTGATCAAAGAAACAATGATTAAAGAGGAAGATCATGATAAGCTTCTTGAATGGTTCAAGGTTGCATAGTTAAGAGTAAAGATGTTGAATAATTACAAAGTTAAATTGAATAAAAATAGGGGTCTAGTTGAGCGAGCTATGACTAAGATTGAGAATTTTGTGGGATGTTTAGATTGCACATTTGGGAAACACCTGCCCTAGTGATAACCCCAAGTAAAATGGTGGATGAATTGAAGAAGCTTATGGAAGGCTAGGTGACTCAAGAAATAATAGACAAGATGATGGATAAGAAAGCACAAATCCGCTCTTTTTAATATGAGTTAACTGTCTTTGTACAATTACATGAACAAATGGAGAGTTTAGCTTTCAACCAAGAATAAAACTACAATATCACCATGGCTCACCCATGGAGAAAATAAATGAAGTGAGTTCTTCCTTCACCAATAGTTTTCCAAATTAAATGAATTCAGAGCTTTTAATTTTTCTTTAATTTTGTAATAAGCCAATGCCCAAGTTGTAATTCCAGATCTAGCATTGGGTTTTAGTTTACTTTCAGTTATGCTTTTAAACTTATTTAGTCTAAGTTTAGTTGGTACTAGAACTGAAACCAAGGTTCTTTAGTTATCTTTTAGTTTAATTTTATCTAAACTCAGATAGATCTAGGGCACTAAAGTTAGTTTTAGTTAGCTCCTATTTTAGATCCACAAATAATGGAACTTCATGTCATATCTTTTTGATTCTAGATCATTCAGAGGATTTGATTTTGATTTATTTTTGCAAGATAAACATACATTTTCAGCATGGATTTTGTAATGACTTTGTGAAGATCATATTTTAATGAATTAAAGGATTATGCCTATTTTGCATATGTCCCAATCTCCAATACATTAGTAATGGTATGATTGTTTTATTTTTTTGAGTTGAACAAATTGATGAAATCTCGTATGTTATTTTGGAATTAAGTAAGATTTTTTCTCAGATATGTGCATGTTTGATGGTGTTTTGATTTCATAAAATCTGAAAATATTGTGATCAATTATATTTCCTCAGAAGATTACATCTCTATTAACAACAATTTTGTGAATGGATATTTGTTTTAATAGTGGTTTGTGAGATTTTGTTTAACTATTTAGAATTAATTAATGAAATAGATATTGTCATTATCTGCTTAATTTAGAATTTATTTAAATTCTTTCTTGTTACCCTAATTTTTTTTTTGAATTTCTTTAAATTGATCTGAAATCATTGAGAAAGAGCATACTAATTGATGTAAATTTGCTATGGATAAATCTGAAGGTGCAATTTAGTTTACAAATATTGGATGTACTATTTAATCACATGTTATTGATATCATTTCCAAAAAGCCTAACAATCCAAGTCTGATGTAGGAGCATCCAGCGGTGTAGGGTAATCTTGCATTGCCCAAAAAAAAATGTTTTCTTTATTTTATTTAGTTATTTAGAGTCCCATGATGGCACTTAGGGGGTATAAGACTATTAGGTGTCAAAAATAGCGAAAACAGACACTTACTATTTTTAGTAAGTTGACCAAAATGGGCTTGTATGGACATGAAAATTTACCCCAAGGAGAAAAATTGAAAAAAAAATTCTGGTTGCGAAAGAATCACCTCAATACCCTACATGGTTTGGGAGAAATTAAAGTTTCCATCTCGGGAAATTTCTCCAATGCACATTCAAATTCAAATATAAAACTTTAGAGGCCCCAAAACAACTCCAAAGGTGGCTGAACCAACCTATAATGACTTGCGTGTTGTAGAGCTCGTCAAGAGCTTTCCAACGATATGCAATAATAGTGAATCAAACACCCAGATCAAAAGTTATGGCCCCACAAAGTTGGTCCTCTAAAAAGTGAATTTCATAAAAAATTCTTGCTAGGCCAGAAATTGTTTGGCAAGACTTTTGGTGCCAAAGCAAAAAAGGGGAATTTAAACTTTCTAGAACATTCTAGGGTGGTTATTGGGGAAAATAAAAATGGTTAAGTGGGGATTATATGAGGTGGCCCTGATAGTGCAGATTGTGGCTCTGAATAGTAGATTTTCTTTTAAGAGTTTATTTTTTTGTAATGAATCAAGCCCATGAGGCTGTAGCATGTAAGCTTTAGATCTATAATTTCATTTTTTGAAAATAATTGAAAGTGAGTCATTTTTCTGTCTTTCATCTTTTGTGTTGGTATCTATTGTTGTGATTTCTATGGGTTCTGGGCATTGTGGCCCTTATCAAGTGGTATCAAAGTAGGAGTTCATGAGCTTGTAATAGAGCATCGAACGTGAGGCAGTTGTAGCAGGACTTGTGAGTGTGGGTTGAGTTCAAGATGCCTCCAAGACTTACCCAACATGGTAGAGGTAGAGGCCGAGGTGGAGGAGGTCCACCTAGAGATGAAATCAGAGCCCTTAGAAGGAAATTAGAAACCTTACAATAAGAGGTTCGAAGAAGAGATGTGCAACAAGACAAAGATGACAGTGAAGATGAAATGAAAGAGGAAGAGCAGGATCCAATGGATCCTGGAGAAAGAAGATTGTTGCGAGCAATCTCAAGCATTGGGAAGGGACCTAAAATGGAGGTTTCAAGTTTTAGTGGAAATCTGAATCTTGAAGAATTGATTGATTGGATCAATGACATGGAGGAATTTTTTGAGTTTGAGGAGATTGAAGATCCTCACAGAGTGAGGTTTGCAAAGACAAAATTGAAAGGTAACACTAGTATATGGTGGAAAGAGTTCCAGTTAGAAAGAGGAAGACAAGGGAAATATAAAATTTCTAGAGGGGACATAATAGTGTCAAAATTGAAGAAACAATTTATTCTAGTTGATTACGAATTGGAGTTGGTCAAGAAGATGTAGAGCTTGAGGCAAGGAACAAGGACAGTGAAAGAATACACAGAGGAATTTTACAAGGTCCTCATTCAAACAGGACATTCTGAGGTGAATAAGGAGAAATTTGCCTATTACATTAACGAGTTGAAGCCAAGCATATAGGAAGAATTGGCATTGGTAAGAATGACCACCATTGAGGATGCTTATCATTTTTCTCTAAAGGTTGAAGAATGACTAAACAAGAGGTTTGAGAACAAACAATGAGGTGGAGGCTATGGAGGAAAGACTAGTGGATGGTCATATGGAGGTCGAAATGAAGATCAAAAGAAGGGTGAAGGATCCAGTAGTAGACATAACCATAAGGGAGATAACACCTACCATCCTAGTGATCAGAATAATGGAGACCAAAGAGGAAGAGGAAGATCTAGATGAGGACCATGAAGAGAAGGCTTTCGTGGAACCTGTTTCTAGTGTGGAGGACATAAAGCCTATGAGTGTCCTCAATATCAAGGAAGGATAAATAAAAGGCCTGAGGGTAATGCACAAGTTGCACATGTTGATGAAGATGCCGAGTCTTCACATTTTGAGGATGTAGAAAGAGGAAAGGTTCTTGTTATTAGAAGAGCCTTCTTGAATGAGGAGAATGAGCCAACTCAAAGGAAGAATTTGTTTTGGACCAGGTGTAAGTGTGAAGGTAAAGTTTGCAATGTTATTATTGATGGAGGTAGTACTGATAACCTTGTTTCAGAAGAAATGGTTAGTAAGTTGTAGTTGGAGAGAAGAAGGCAGCCAAACCCATACCAAATTGCTTAGTTGTAGAAGGACCATAAAGCCTTGGTAAATGAACAATGTCTATTACAGTTCAAGATTGGAAATTACCATGATGAGGTATTATGTGATATTATGCCTATGGTTTTTTTTCATATGTTGTTAGGCAGACCATGGTAGTTTGATTGACGAGCAATACATGATGGACATGCCAACACCTATTATTTGACAAAGGATGGAGTTCTTCATAAGTTGAAGCCCTTGAAAGAGGTAGAGGAAAAAGTATGCAGTAATGCAAGAATTTATTTGGTTGATGGAAGAAATTTCCTAGAAGGTATGAAGCATGAGAATATGTGTTTTGTATTGATCCCTAGAGTTGATAAAGAAGATACTACTGAGGTACCTATAGAGGTTTCATATTTGTTGAATGATTTTCAAGCTATTATTTTTGATAATGTACCTGAAGGTTTTCCTCCAGTAAGAAAGATTAGTCATCAAATGGACCTAATTCCTAGAGCTAGTTTTCCAAATAAGGTAGCTCATCGTATGACTCCAACAGAGAGTGAAGAGTTGAATAGACAAGTGCAAGAGTTGTTGCAAAAGGGATTGATTAGGGAGAGTTTGAGTCCATGTGCAATACCCATAGTACTAGCACCAAAGAAGGATGGGGAATGGCAGATGTGTACAGACTCTAGAGCCATCAACAAGATCACCATCAAGTATATATTTCCCTTGCCAAGAATGGATGTCATTATAGATTGTTTGAGTGGAATTGAGTACTTCACAAAGATAGATTTGAAGAGTGGATATCACCAGATCTGGATTAGAGAAGGAGATGAATGGAAGACAACCTTCAAAACCAAGGAGGGCTTGTATGAATGGTTAGTCATGCCTTTTGGGCTAACCAATGCATCGAGCATATTTATGTGGCTTATGAATGAGGTATTGAAAGAATTTTTAGGAAAAATTGTTATTGTTTACTTGGATGATATTTTTATTTTCAGTAAGACATTGGAGGAGCACTTGGTGCATATCTGAAGAGTTTTTAAGAAGCTAAAGGAGGAGAAGTTGATTAATTTGAAGAAATGTAGTTTTGTGAGGAGAGAGTTGGTGTATCTAGGATTTGTTGTCTCAGGAGAGGGTCTTAAAATGGATCTAGAGAAGGTGAGAGATATCATTGAATGGCCTACCCCAATGAGTGTTATAGAGGTAATATCATTTCATGGTCTAGAAAGTTTTTACAGAAAGTTTATTAAGAATTTAAGTAGTATTTGTGCACCTCTAACTGAAGTGATTAGAGGGGATAGAAAATACTTTAAGTGGACCTTAAGAGCAACCAAGAGTTTTGATATGTTGAAGAAGAAAGTTACAAAGCAACCTATTTTGGCCATTCTAGATTTCTATAAGGTCTTTCAGGTAGATTGTGATGATAGTGGCACTGCCATAGGAGTTGTCTTGAGTCAAGAAGGTAAGCCTGTTACCTATTTTAGTGAGAAGTTAAATGATTGAAGATTTTTATGCTATAGTTCAAGCTTTGAAGAAATGGAGACACTATTTGTTTCCAAAATAATTTTTTTTATATACTAATCACCAGGCTTTGCAGTATCTCAATAGTTAAGGAAAGTTAAATCAAAAGCACTTAAAATGGGTTGAGTTTTTGCAGAGTTATACTTTTGTTTTGAAGCATAGGAGTGGAAGGTCAAATAGAGTTGCAGATGCCTTAAGTAGAAGGAAAAATTTGTTGATAGAGATGAATTTAGAGGTTGTTGGGTTCAATGAACTCAAGAGTTTGTATCCAAAAGATCCAGACTTTGCAGAAGCTTGGAAGGCTTGTTTGGAACCTATTATATTGGATAGGATGAGATGGTTGGATTTATTAATCCAAGATGGGATGTTGTTTAGAGGAAGCCAATTGTGCATTCCAAGGAGTTCTATGAGAGAGAATCTAATCAAGGAGAATCATAGTGGAGGATTGGATGGACATTGGTCTTGTTAGTGAGAATTATTATTGGCCACAGTTACAACAAGATGTAAAGAATTTTGTACAAAGTTGTAGAGTATGTTAGATGATGAAAGGAACAAGTCAGAATACTGGATTGTATCAGCCATTACCTATACCTAAGAGGCCATGGGAGGATATTAGCATGGATTTTGTTCTTAGCTTGCCAAGGACACAAAGAGGGCATGATTCCATATTTGTGGTGGTGGATAGATTTTGAAAGATGGCACATTTAATTTCATGTCATAAGACTAGTGATGTTGTTCATGTTGTAGAGTTGTTTTTTTGAGAGGTGGTGAGACTACATGGTCTACGAAAAAGTATAGTTTTAGACAGAGATACCAAATTTGTTGGTTATTTTTGGAGGACATTATGGAAGAAGCTGAAGAGAGATTTAAAGTTTAGTTCTGCACACCATCCATAGAATGATGAAAAAACAGAGGTGGTGAATAAGATTTTGGGTAACCTGCTAAGATGCTTAGTTGGAGATGAGCCCAAGGGATGGGATTTGCTTTTACCACAAGCAGAATTTGCCTACAAAAATTTTGTCAATAGGAGCATTGGTAAATCACCATTCCAAATTGTATATGGGAGTAGTCCAAGAACTTCTTTTGAATTGAGAAAGATGGATAAGGGGGAGAAGAGTAGTGTTGAGGCTAAAGATTTTGCTAAGCACCTAAAGAATTTGCACGAAGAAGTGAAGAAACACATCAAAAAAATGAACTCACAATATAAGGCCCAGGTAGATCAGAAAAGGAGGTAAAAGGAGTTCTAGGTAGGAGATGAAGTCATGGTTCATTTTCGAAAGGAAAGGTTTCACGTTGGTACATACAACAAGTTAAAGATGAAGTTTGGACCATGCAAGATCCTGAGTAAGCATGATTCAAGAAATCCTTATGAGGTAGAGTTTCCTAGTGGAATAAACATTTCTCCTATGTTCAACATTGCTGATTTGATAGAGTATCATGACGGTGATATAGAGGAGAGTTCGATAAATGAACAGTTGAAAATTCCAGCACCTACTTCAGAGAAGGAAGAGATAGAAGAAATCCTTGATAGTCGTGTGGGTAGAAGCACAAGAAATAGGCAATATGCATAGTACATAGTGAAATGGAGAGGAAGGCCTACTGAGGATTCATCATGGTTATTTGATGTTGAGGTTAACCATCTTGGTTTCCCTCTAACTCCTGAGAAGTGACAGGGTCACTTTTCAAATTACCCTGGGTGTCTGATGTAGGAGCATCCAACGGTGTAGGGTAATCTTACATTTCCAAAAAGAAATTGTTTTCTTTATTTTATTTAGTTGTTTTGAGTCCCATGATGGAACTTAGGGGGTATAAGACTATTAGGCATCAAAAATAGAAAAAAATAGACACTTACTATTTTTAGTAAGCCAACCAAAATGGGCTCGTATGGACATGAAAATTTACCCCATGGAGCAGAGCTGAAAAAAATTTCCGGTTGTGAAAGAATCACCTCAATACCCTACACGGTTTGGGAGAAATTAAATTTTCCATCTCGAGAAATTTCTTTAATGCAGCTTCAGATATAAAAATTTAGAGGCCCTGAAACAACTCCAAAGGTGGCCAAACCGACCTATGGTGGTTCACACATTGTAGAGCTCAAAGAGAGCTTTCCAATGATATGCAATAATAATGAACAGACACCCGAATCAAAATTTATGGCCCCACGAAGGTGGTCCTCTAAAAAGTGAATTTCATAAAAAATTCTTGCTAGGCTAGAAATCATTCAGCAGGACTTTTTACACTAAAGCAAAAAGGAGAATTCAAACTTTCTAGAACATTCTAGGGTGGTTATTGGGGAAAATAAAAAGGGTTAAGTGGGGAATGTAGGAGGTGTCCCTGATAGTGCAGATTGTGGCTCCAAATAGTAGATTTTATTTTTAGAGTTGATTTTGTTGTAATGAATCAAGCCCATGAGGATGTAGCATGTAAGCTTTGAATCTATAATTTCATTTTCTGAAAATAATTGAAAGTGAATCATTTTTTTCTCACATCTTTTGTGTTGGTATCTATTGTTGTGATTTCTGTGGGTTCTGGGCATTGTGTCCCTTATCAAAGTCCCTTGTTTAAACATGTTAACAATGATCACTTTTATATCCCACATGATCAAGACTTGAATCAAAAGGAACATTGGAGTAGTTTTCAACTTTCCAAGAGGAGAAATAACTCATTATTGCTTATCAAGCTAACTGTGCTAACACCACCCTCAACAAGAAAAGTAGATCACCAATTTATAGTTTATTAGTTTAATTATTTTTTACCTAACTCTCTTTCAAAATTATTAATCACTCACTCATATAAGGTGAGTTTTTATAGTATTAGTGTTTTCATTAAACTATCTCTACTTCTAGTATCTCAATCAACAAGATATGGTTTTAGGTTTTCCTTCTATTTTATTTTTTGATGGATTTTGTTAGGGGTACATTCTTGATAAGAATTCTGAAGAGAAATAAGATAAAAAAGTATGAAGGGCCAAAAAACTAATAAATTTAGTACATAGTGACTTGGTAGGACTATTTATGCACCCATCTTTCAACAAGGATTGATATATCTTGACATTTATTGATGATATTTCTAGATACATAGGTTTATTTTATCAAATAAAAATTTGAGCTCTTTGAGTATTTTGAAGGATTCAAACATTTTGTAAAGAAACAATGAAAGGAAGGCCATCAAGATCATATGTACAAATAATGGGGGTGAATATGTAAGCCACGAGTTTGAATAATTTTGTGCTTTATAAGGTATTGAATTGTTGCACATATTTACACTCAATCCTCAACATAATGGTGTTATAGAATGTAAGAATATGTCCTTGAAGGAGATGGAAAATTGTATAATACACTCCAAATCATTTAAACCTTAGTATTAGGAAAAGGCCATTAATAGTGCACGTTACATCCATAATCAAGTTCCTCATTGATATTTGAAGGGGATAACTCCTTTTCAAGTTTGGAATTATTGGAAACCCATTATAGAGCACTTTCAAGTGTTTGGATATCTTACATGGGTCCATGTTCTAGTAGATACATGCAAGACTATATATTTTTAGAGTAAGCCTTGCATATTTGTTGGTTATCTAGATGGTTTCAAACACTATAGGCTTCTTCGTCTACCACTCATGAGGTGTTAATTGAGAGGAATGTTTTTTTTTGTAGAGAAGGATAGGCTTCCTACCTAACCACATTTCATAAGGAGTTTTATCTTCAATAGATGAACTAGGGGATCTATTGATTAGATAACAAGAAGTACTTACAACCTTAGCCCAAAGGGACTGATCTAACTTAGCACTACTTAACATACTCCTAGCTCTTTCCATTAAGGTTAAGTTCATCCTTTCTACTACTCCATTTTGTTGAGATGTATATGGAGTAGTTTTCTGTCTCACTATTCCTGCATGCTTACAATAATCATCAAATTTGCTAGAACAATGTTCACCACCATTATTTGATCTCAACACTTTTATCTTATGATCTGATTGTTTCTCAACCAAAGCTTTAAATTCCTTAAACTTATTAAACACATTATATTTGTTATGCATAAAATAGATCCAAGTGTATCTTGAGACATCATCAATAAGTGTGACATAATATCCATATTTTCCAATAGAGTTAGAGTCAATATCCATAGGGCCCATTACATTTGAAGGAATAATCTCTAATAATATTTTAGCTTTATTTGTTCCACTAGGAAATTTAGATCTAGATTGTTTTCCAAACACACAGTGCTCACAAAAGTCATTTTTTTCCAATATTGTAATTAGGAATACCATCAACCAATTTCTTATTAAGAATGGTCCTAATACCTTTTTCACCAATGTGGCCCAATCTATGGTGCCACAACATACATGTATTTTTAGCTTTAGTTACATTGGCTAAATTATTTACATTGGAGGTATTCAGCTTAAACAAAGTCCCAATTTGAGATCCTTTAGCAATCACCATATTCCCTTTCACCAATCCGCAACCACCTTTGTCAAATGTCACATGCATTCTAGAATCATTGAACTTAGAGAAAAAAAGTAGATTTCTAGCAAGTCCTGGAATATGTAAAACATCATTAAGGGTCTTAACCCTACCATCACTGAAACATAACTTTACCTCTCCTTTTCCAACAACCTTTGTTGTGCTATTGTCTCCAAAGAAGACATCCCCTCCATCATATGCAATATACTTAGTGAACAACTCCTTGTTAGGAGTCATATGATAGGAACAACCTGAACCAATAAGCCAAGATTTATCAACAATAGTATTAGAAGAAATGACTAATGCATCATTACTGTCATCTATGGATTTCTCTGTAGAAGAATCAAAAATCTTTTTCTTGCTCTTACAATTCCTCATAATATGTCTAGGTTTTCCATAATTCCAACACTTTACCTTACTCTTACCAGGGGTTTTAGACCGTCCTTTGGACTTACCCTTTCCTTTCTTGTCTGCCTTAAATTCCTCTTCCTTAGGCCTAACTCTTACAAATAAGGCATATTGGGAGCTAGTTTTAGACTTCCTCCTCATCTCCTCTAATAGGAGAGTATGAATTATATTATCCATCTTTGGATCTGCACCACTACCACTGATAGCAACAATTAGATTTTCCCAAGACTTTGGTAAAGAAAAAAGTAACAAAATGCATTTATCTTCATCTTCTAGCTTTACATCTACAGATGCTAATTGAATGAGAATCAAATTAAAAGAATTTAAATGATGTACAACATAATCACCATCTCTCATCTTTAAAGAATACAACTGCCTTTTCAGATACAACTTATTAGTAAGACTTTTAGTTTGATAAATATCACCTATTCTCTTCCAAAATTTAATGCAGTATTTTCATCTAAAACATTCAAGAGAAAAAAATCAACAAGACATAATATTATGGTTCCTCTTGCCTTCTTATCAAGCTTAGCCCAATCCTCATCTGACATAGTTGTAGGTGATTTTTTCTAATTATTAACAACTAACCACCGATCTCTTTCTTAAAGGAGATCCTCCATTTTTAGTTTCCACATTTCATATTTAGATCCATTGAAACTTTCAATATCTAAATGAGAATTCATTGTAAGAAACTTATTTTCCAAAATCAGCCATAACAAAAATAATAAAAGCCTTCACTACAACCAAAAAACCTTCAATCTTTTAAGAGAAAGGTGTCCCAATACTCTACACAACCTCAACTTTGATACCAAATGTTGTAAATTGAGGTGTTTATGTAGCTTAATACTTTGTAAAAATTTATTATTGCTGATCTAAATATGTATTCATTGTCCTTGATCATGTTGGATACTTACGACATAGGAGAACCGAGATACTCTATGTTTTTTGTAGACTAGTGACTTATCATTTGGGCATTGGAGTTAGGACTCTTTCCTAATCACCTAATACACTTGGAGCTTTCCTAATCACCTAAAAAAAAGACTACCTAAGAAAATCACCTAAAACATGACAACGAAAAAATAAATTAGAAGAAAATTACTGAAAGAAAAAAATCACTCCATCCCTAAAGAGATGAAGTGCTTTGGATATTTTCTGCTGTATGATAGTGAGAAAAGCCTCCCATTGATGTTGTTTCTACCTGAAAGGTGTCACTTCTCTTCTGATGGGAATTGTAGGAGGCAATCCCTCTGGGATGAAGGTTCTTAAGTATTCATATATCCATGCAAAGGTACTTTGAAAAAAGTGAGAATATGATGCAAATGAGAAAGTTGATACCCACGAGGCATTAGTTTTGCTGTAATCCATCCTCAGGATGTTGAATTCTTCAAACCAATCGACCGAGTTCCAAACTCAATTTCTATAATGTAGTAGGTGATCTTTTTTGACTTGAAAATATCCTTTGACCGGCTCATCGATCAGCTCCATATCACCTTTAATACATAGGAGTTTGAATCCCATGACTTCAACATATTTGAGGCCTTGAAAAAGAACCTCTTTTTCATCTTCAATTTGTTGGACTCAAGGAACACTGAGAGAGAGGGTGAATCAGTGTTCAACAATATTAATATTTTAATTCAGATCTCAAACCATTTACAACATTTCAACAAAAGTAAAGATGCAAGCACATGAAGGAAAAAATAAAAACACCATAACACCAAGATTTTTACATGGAAACCCTGTTAGGGGAAAAAACACGGTGGAGGTTAATCCACAATTTATACTTTGTTAAAAGTATGAAAGAAAAAGGGGAATGTACATGCATTCAGGCACATTTCCTAGAGCTCATTGGTCAAAATTAGGAAGGCTCACTTCCTTACAATATATTTGGATTACAACAAAAAGTTGAAC